>JAPMOB010205228.1:0-12856 GCA_029875015.1 Lepomis gibbosus
TCAACCCAATAGAGCATCTTTGGGATGTGGTGGAATGGGAGCTTCGTGCCCTGGATGTGCATCCCACAAATCTCCATCAATTGCAAGATGCTATCCTATCAATATGGGCCAACATTTCTAAAGAATGCTTTCAGCACCTTTTTGAATCAATGCCACGTAGAATTAAGGCAGTTCTGAAGGCGAAAGGGGGTCTAACACAGTATTAGTATGGCGTTCCTAATAATCCTTTAGGTGAGAGTATATATAATTAGTATGCAGCATGGATTTGGGATCAAACAGGCTATTCTGTGGTCACCTGAATGCAGCAGTATTTAAATTTGCACTGTCAGTCCCATTGAATGTGAGATGCCATGATAAAGGTTACTGTCAGTTTATTAATATCTCTCCGACATCTAGTTTCCACCCCTCACTTTTATTTTACCTGTTTTATGGCATGGATTTTTATTAATGTATCTTTAATGTGTGGATTATTTTATTTGTTTTATTTTGAAAAGTGTCATAAAAATAAAGTGCATTATTATTATTATTATTATTATTATTATTATTATTATTATTATTATTATTATTATTATTATTATTATTATTATTATTANNATTATTATTATTATTATTATTATTATTATTATTATTATTATTATTATTATTATTATTATTATTATTATTATTATTATTTTCTACTGTTTCAAATGTTAAATAACTTTTTATAGTTTGAAGTTAAATATTCCTACTTTCCAAATATAATGGAACGCACCATTAAAATATAGGTGGGGTCTATTTTCTGAGCCAATCGTAAATAAAATCTGTGTCTCGTGGGCGGGGCTAGGAAAGAGTCTTTCGAGCTCACACAGCCAGGCAGGAGTTTGAAATGGCGGCACCAACAGAGAGGATGGAGGTAAGGGCTCTCATATATGAAATACAATACAATCCTCATTTATCTTTGTGAACTATACACGTACATTTTAATTATTAGAAGAAAGATGTTGTAAAATGTTGCTTAACATTTGGGGTTTTGTCATAAACGTTACATACGCAGCAGGTAACGTTAGTGATGCATCCATTTTACTTAGCTAAGGTTGCTTGTAGGATACATCGGTCGCTGCCGCTCATTCATTTAGCATCACATATCGACCAGAGCTAAGATTCGATTAAAACGCGTTTATTTATTTGGTAGCCCAAGTTGATGAAAACCGTTGCAAGTTTAAGCGACTGGTGTTAGCAGAGGACTTGTTTTAGTTAGTGCGACAGCCGGCCGGCAGTGTCTGACGAGCCTTGGGGACCGCATGGGGACTAACGTGTTAGCTTCCGAGCTAACGTTAGTTAGCTGCTTATGGCATGGACGCTGCCTCATTCTCCCACAGGCGTTGCTCTCTTCCACTGTTGGCTTGCTTTAAGCTGATGCCACACTAAGTCGAAAAAATTTTTCTTTCGGTGTCTAGATTAATTTGCGGGCTCAACATTAAATTTGCTTGCTACATTACCTCCCTGTTGGCTGACAAATTGGCAAAGTTAACGCTACAGCACGTAAAAGCTCGTAGGTAACGTTAACGCTTAAAGTTACCCGTTAATTGGCTCTGTCGAGTTTAAAGGCCCGGCTATCACGTGCTTAACTATAATTTTGAGACGATTAGTTGACACCGTGTGAATCAAGGTTAGTTGAGGCAATCCTCGAGGAAGGCCCAGGTCCCAGAGTAACGTTACCATGTGCTCCATCTTTTGTGCCACCGGCTGGCCTTGTTCTCCGCACACCCGGGCAGTTAAAAAGGCGCAGTCCCGCCTCAGTAAAGTCTTTTGCTTAAGGCAGGTAATTGCTCTATATCAACAATAAAAACCACATTATGGAATAATGTGCCTTTATCTTCTCAGTATTTATTTTATTAGTAAAGACCGGTGTGAGAAATTAGCGCCATCGCCAGCAAAATGCTGGTGAACTGTGAAAAGTGGCTGTTAAATTTCAGGCACAGGGATTTCTCATTGAGTGGCTGGCGAACATGAACATTTATCAGTCAGTGGCTGGTACAGGTTAAGATTTTTAAAAAGTTAATTGAAGAGCTTGCTACCAACTTATGTGTGCTGTAGAGTTTGAATGAATGTAAACTACTCATTGTCAACTTGTCCACTTTATAGACTGATTTAGTACTTTTTTTTAAATTTTGACTAAAAATGTCCACATCCAAAGGTGTTTAAGCTTCTTCTGAATGGCCTCCCTGGTAAAAAGGCTGCCTTCGTCTGGCTTCACCCCACTAACCCCCTGAAGCAGGAGTCCTACTTTCCGCGTCCACGAGTATGTGAAGGACCCCTAGAGTCTGCGTTACAAAAATAAACCATCATCAGAGGATGTGCTTATAGGCTCTCTTTGGACCAATTTTCGTGACCCACTATACTACTGATGCGCCAATCCACTGCACATGTGTGGAACGAGTCCGCGAAGCTGACTCCAGAAAGTAGTATAAACTGAAACTGTCCGTATGCGCATCCCCATTGTATTTGAGGCTTGAGCCCTCAACAATAACCACATGTCTTTGTGCCATCAGCATGACGACTCATACAATTGGTGATAATAGTGCACACTTCCAGTCTCTCCTCAAAGGCATTCATGGTGTTGTACCTGGCTGTATAAACGTTATCGGGCGCTTCTCATTTACGTCATTCATGGCTCCTCCAGTGACCCAGAAATTGATTTGTTCCCTGACATGGACCCCAGTTTAAACTCCAGTGTGATGTCACTACGTTTATTACAAGTTTAAATTTTCTATAATAAACCATTTAGTTAAAATGAGTGGATCTGTGGTAACCAATTCTGATTAGTAGGGCTGTCACGATTCTCCAAATCCATCATTTGATTTTGATTTTTAAAGCCACGGTTCACTAAGATTTCAGTACGAAAGGCTCTGGCATTTTGGGACTGTCAAGTCTTAATTTGTAAAAATCTGTTTTATGCCCTGACAACTGTAATTTACCCTAAAACAACAGCTTTGAGTTCCCTCGCCTGCATTTCAAAGATGGAAATCAAAGGCTCATTCCAACGATGTAGAATTGAAATCATGACACCCCTACTGATGAGAAAAGGAAACATCCCACAGCCTCTATCATTAAACACAAAGGTTTCCTTTCATTGTCTGTCATTTTCCCATTTGAACCACCTCATCAAAGCAAATGGTAACAATAAATTTAGACACAAGCTTTCGGTGTCTAAGCAGTAACGCGACAAACTGCTCGATGGCTCTTTTCATAACTAAAATACAAAATGCAGAGTTTTAAGGACTGTGCAGATGCTAGTAATACTTAATTTTTGACATTGGTACAGTCCTTTTTATTTGTCCCTATGCAAACTCAAAACACCTGCTAACCAGCTGTGCTGCAGTCTGTAGAAACTGACTTTGCTTCAGAGAAAAGGACGCCTCACTTCTCTAGGAACACGTTTCCTAGACCACTGTCCTCGCATTGCTCCCTTTTCTTCTTTGAAAAGACACAAGTGGGGGAAATGTTGAGACTTTTAAGACAGCCGACAAGCACTCATTCCCAAAAGTAGGCTGGTAAATTGACCCGGACAAAGTTGGCCTTTCCAGGGGGGGCTACTTGAACCCAGAGACAATTGTTTGAAATGAATAGCTGAAGATGTGTTTGTCACTTTGTGCGTTGAGAATTAAATTCTTTACGACACATTAGTGTTTTAGTTTGTAAACCCACAGCACAAGAACAAAGCCCAAGCTCACTAAAAGTTCTAATTGTGTGTGTCTTTTGTTGAGGTGTCTCAGGGGGAGAGCTCAGCCAAGCCTGCAGCTGAGGATATGACATCAAAGGACTACTACTTTGACTCATACGCCCACTTTGGCATCCACGAGGTAATTTCCTTTGAGCACACTGCAGTGCTTTCATATTCAATTATCAAATCGTGTGAAGTTGTTAGTTTCTAAAGATCTTCATCCTTCTGCTCTTGTTGGAACCTTTTTACTGGCACTGTAGGAGATGCTGAAAGACGAGGTTCGCACTCTGACCTACCGCAATTCCATGTTCCACAACAAGCATCTGTTTAAGGACAAGGTGGTGCTGGACGTGGGCAGCGGGACGGGCATCCTCTGCATGTTTGCTGCCAAAGCTGGAGCCAAGAAGGTTATAGGGGTAAGTGTTGGGCTAACAAATTCATGTCATGATGATCTCTAGATTAACTGCATCGCATCACTAGTTGGTCGGGTTTGGCCAGTGGTAATGGCTTCTCGGCTATTGCATAAGTAGGGGCGGCGTAAATACAAATGTTCTTTGTCTTAATAGATAGAGTGCAGCAGCATCTCAGACTACGCTGTGAAAATCGTCAAGGCCAACAAGCTGGATGATGGTGAGTGAATAGATTTGAGCCAATGTGGTGACGCATGGCGGGTTTCAAAATATTTCTGGGTCACGTGAGGTTCAAGGTGTGAATGTTGTGCTGTAGCTCCTGACCTCCTTCTTGTGTCTCCAGTTGTGACTATCATCAAGGGGAAGGTGGAGGAGGTGGAGCTGCCCGTGGAGGGAGTAGACATCATCATATCCGAGTGGATGGGCTATTGCCTCTTCTACGAGTCCATGCTCAACACAGTCATCTATGCCAGGGACAAATGGCTGGTATGTATGTGTATTGTGGCTGTAGTTACTGAATCCTAAAGTGAACAGATCTAAACACTGAAAACACAAGTGGGTAACATTAGACAGCAAATTAAAATTTTGTTATAGATAGTTTATAAAATTGGCACTGTTACAATTTCAGAACCTGATTAAAAGCCAGCATTTAATAGGAATTAGCTGTTACATTACATTTTTTTTTTTTCTTTGGCTGTGTTTTTCTTGTACTGGCTGGATGGTCTGTTGTCCCACACCTGTGAGTCTCAGTACTTCTTTTATCCCCCTCCCCTCTGACAGAAACCAGATGGACTCATTTTCCCAGACAGGGCAACCCTTTATGTCACTGCCATCGAAGACAGGCAGTACAAGGACTACAAAATCCACTGTGAGTAGCCACCTGATCCAACGTAAGGCTTTATGTATATGAGGTCATCTGTGATCCTGGGGTTTGAGGAACCCTGCAGTAGTCCAGTAGTGTCCAAGTCTCTGCTGTGGGAGAACAGAGCTGGGGTTTTATTACTAACATGTTGGGAATGGAAACATGAGCAGCACTCACAGGACTTCACACCAGCAGCTGCACTCCATGTGTTTTCAGTGAACTGACCGCTCTGTGTTTGTGTCTTTGTGTCAGGGTGGGAGAACGTGTATGGTTTTGATATGTCGTGCATCAAGGAGGTGGCGATTAAGGAACCGCTAGTTGATGTGGTGGACCCCAAGCAGCTGGTCAGCAGCGCCTGTCTCATCAAGGTGGGTGGATGAGTAACTGGTTTGATGTTGTGCTCCTTGAGTGATCCTGGGGCAGAGGTGTCTGTCCTTGGCTGCGGAGGTTTCTGGGAGAGAGAGTCAGACATTGAACATATTTGGTCTGAGCCCATCTTGTGGCTGTGCTTTCTTTAGGAGGTGGACATCTACACAGTGAAGGCAGATGACCTGACCTTCACCTCCCCGTTCTGCCTTCAGGTGAAGAGGAACGACTACATCCACGCTCTAGTCACCTACTTCAACATCGAGTTCACTCGCTGTCACAAGAGGACCGGCTTCTCCACCAGTCAGTCTGCTTTTCTGTATTATATTTTAATTCTCCACCTTATTTCAGTGTTTACACACAAACTGCTTTAATCTGCTGACCTTGCTTTCCCGTGTTCAGTGGTTTTACCTGATCGGTGCTTTTAAAATATGCACCGTGTCTTTGAAAGGAACTCCAGATAACATCTATTTTTCTCATTATACCGGGCAGAAGCGGCAGTGCGCACCCGTTAATCAAACGCAGACAGCGTCGCTCTCTCAAACAGCTGCACCGGCCTCGAGTTAGTTGGCTTGCCATTTTAGCGAGTGTTTGCAAAGTGCGTCTGAGCTCCACGTTACTTGTGTGATCTTTCCCGAAACACATGTAATGAAGAGAGAGAGGTCCATTACATAATCTGCTGGGTTTCTGGGGGGGGGGGGGGCTGCTCAAAACTTACAACTCTGTTTCAACACATTTGTTTCTAACGTGTCTATAAAACCTGCGTTATTCACAATTTAATACAGCATCCAAGCAAATAAGCCCCACCCCCTGAGACTGTATGGAGCTTGTTGTTGTAGAGTGGAGCTGCATGAACTGTCCTTTATTCAAAGTTTATATATTCCCCCATCAGGCCCAGAGTCTCCTTACACCCACTGGAAGCAGACAGTCTTCTACCTGGATGACTACCTGACTGTCAAAACCGGTGAGGAGATCTTTGGCACCATCAGCATGAAGCCGAACGTCAAGAACAATGTAAGCAGAGCGCCTCTATTCAAAACAACACGGCTGTTGCGGTGTTCTGATTTAAAGAATGGAATTGTGTGTTGCTTTCCACATCTTGTCTGACTCGTTGCCGTTGGTTCGCAGAGAGACCTGGACTTCACTGTAGACATCGACTTCAAGGGTCAGCTGTGTGAGGTGTCGAAGACGTCGGAGTACAGGATGCGTTAGGAGTCTCTCTCCCTCCCTGTGTTAGTTTGTCTGTAGTAGAGGACAGATTATACGGTTTGACTGGGAGTCTGTACAATAGTTTGATGCTCCCCTGCAGCAACATTTTTAAGACTGTCATTTTTGTTTTTGTCATTTTCCTGTTCAACCGTTAATAGTATTTAAAAGGTTTTCACTTCCTTGGGGTCAAAGTGCATTGGCGTGGTGATTCATTGTGCCGCAGTCACTCAACAAAACGTGAGTTCGACTTGTGCCTGGTGTTTGTGTCCAAAATCTTGTCGGGTTTTGCTTTTGGGTTCTTGTCTCTGTTTGCATGTGCGGGATCCATCTAAACATCAACGCACCGGCCGTGTTGACATGCCTGCATGTCTGCAATAGTATTCCTGTTCAGTCACTTTGGCCCTCTGTATGGTCAGTACATGACCCAGCTACTGGTCTCCCCTTTTTGATTCTGTTAAAGCTGTAGGTATGTTCTTCAGATTTCTGTGTACTCAAGAAACCCTGCCTCCTCCACTTGTGTACCAGTTAATAGAAACCATCTGTAACAAAAAAAAAAGCTGTCGATGAAACACCTTAGGCCCTGTTCAGACCTATGGGTTAAAAAAAAAAAACATAATACAGGGGGTTTTTTTGACTCCAAGGTCTTACACCAGGAGTGTGTGTGTGCTTGCATGCATTTATGAGCCAATAGAGGTGGATTCTGCAGCGACAGCCCCACTGTTAGCTTTAGTGACCAGTTCTCCTCGACAGTCCTGGTTTTCCCATGTTACAGTATAAAAGCAAGGGCCAGTAATTGCCCCCCACCCCATGTAGACTTAATATAAGAAGCGGTGGTCAAAGTAAAGGGGTGTATCCAAAAAACAAATGGAGCCCAGGCCCAATACTGAAACAAAATGGGAAGGAGGTCTAGTAGCTTCAGAAAGCAATCATTAATTGATATTGCTAAATCGATATGTTCTACAAGGTCAGTCTCAGACGTCACTTTTAACCTTGTGGTAACGGTGTTTTTTGTTTTGCACTGTGCAGTGACTGGGGAACAGTCACAGGAACTCTGACGATGGTGTCCCAAAGCCATACTAATCAAAGTATTCAAAAAAAAAAAGTTTCACATACGTGTGTGAAATGTAATTGGCCGTAGCTTTCCAAAGTAGCAAAGAGACAGTAACATGTTTTCCTAAGATTTGCAGTTGGATCCATTGGAGCTGGATCACTATAACCTATTGTACTGTTCAGCTGTGAACCCATTTTTGTGGGAGAAATGAACTGTATTTAGTGTGAATACCGTCTGGTTTGAGGAACCTTCATTTTATTACTTGTCCTGTGTGACACCACATACTAAAGACCTGCTTAGAATGAGTCTGGATTTGGGACACAGTGCATGGGAGATGCTGTTGATCCTAACCATAAGTAGATGTGAGCTGCTGCAAACCTGCAACTGTTTGTAACTGGCCTACGTCGTGTGTGCATTTGTAACGCACCGGCTACTCTCCTTCATTCTGGCTTTAATCCAGTCTCACCCTTTGAGAAAACCACATTTTAGCATATTGAAGTGCTAATTACTGCGGAACGAAGAAAAGGCTGGCCTGGCAGACCAGATCACGAGGCCCGGTTCCAGCTGGCTCCACAGGTGCCGTCAGGTGTTGTGGAGCCCATGTGTGTTTGTCTTGGTATTACATCTGAGGCTGCTTGAGTCAGTCTGAACAGTAGTACCTATGTTGGCACTCTGCACCCATTGATTTTTCTCTTTTGTATTTCTTTTGGTTTTTTTTGTCTGCTGCTTTTTTTTTTTAAAATAAAACTAAACAATAACTAACTTTTCGTGCATTGTCTTCAGAATGTTTTGAGTTACGTGGTATTTTCTCGACCTCATCTTGGATTCTTACCATGTAGTTTGTTTGCAACAGCTTTAAGTGTCCCTCTAAAAGGGTTTGTATCACTGGATCTAATTAGGATGTGTTAATGTAAACAGTCTTGGCAAGATCAGCAGTACATTAATTGACAGCACAAGTATTGTCCCCTTCAAGTTGGCACCAGAAAATGAGACGACAATCTGCTCGAGTCGAGGATTTTGTCACATGCTTATGGTTAAGATGTGCACTTACATGTGGCAACCATTAGAAAAAAGGATCTGTTTTGGCCTTCAACTGCATCTCTGTCTGACATTTACTTATTTAGCAGACCCTTTTATCCAAAGTGACTTACATTTGAAGAATAACATGCAAGCATCAGTACAGTTAGATCTGAGTGACAATAGGTACTTTTAAGAGCTTCATCATTGAAAGAAGCCAGTTCAGGTGTGTGATGCAAATCCCAGTGTCAGTCATCGGGTGAAACTGAGGTGCAGGTGAAAATTTCAAAAAAGGTAATAAGTGAGGTGAGATCGTTCGGTCACACATCCTGACCCAAAGATCACGCTTAGGCCTGTTTTGTGAGACTGTTCCAGCTCGATGTAAATACATTTTGTAGACATCACTACAGTAACATCTACAGTACTTTGCAGTGATGTTAATTTGTATTTAAGCACACAAATTTTCTCTTTCCGTCCATTAGATGTGATTGGGAGTTAATACCAAACAACAGCCAATCACATAGCAGCTCTGCTCTGTTTGTCTTGATTAGGAAAATGAAATTGACATTGGGGGAAAATGGCACTGTAAAATAAAACCAGATTTTGGAAAGGACATTGGGAAATACATTCTGCTGCAATACAATCTAAAATTAAATGATATTGTAAAAGGTAGCTTGATCAAGTTTCACATTTCTTATGGTTAAATTAGATATATTTTGTCTTGATGATTCATACAATAATTTATTTCATCATTTGTAATTCATATTTCCCTCTCATGGTCTCCATACTTGGTAAAATCTGATCATCCTGAATTTTAAGAAAATGGGTATAGCACAGAATCAGGGCACGTCATCATCAGTGAAACACCTTGGGACTTCAGTTCACTAAATATAATTAAATTCAATTTCAATTCAATTTTATTTATATAGCGCCAAATCACAACAACAGTTATCTCACAGCGCTTTTCATAAAGAGCAGGTCTAGACCATACTCTGAAGTTATTTACAGAAGCCCAACAATTCCCACCAAGAGCAGCACTAGGCGACATATACATGAGACAAAGTAATAATATCAAATGAGTTGTAGGCTAAGGAATCATTCATATGATATCCAGTGTTGGACCTCAACAAGCATGTCCAATATGTGGCGGATCCATATTCCACTTGTCCATCTGCTTTGGGGGCAATGGTCAAGTGTGACCATTAAAGTAGACTCACGGTGGATATTCTCTAATTCTTTATTCACCTGTAGGGCAAACAAATGAAAGAAACAGAGAGAACAGTTGCAATTCATGTCTAACAACCATTAACAAAGTAATGTCTTTCTTCACAAGGAAGGTGCAAAACAAACCTCGACATAAAAACACTTTACCATACCTTAATGAAACCATCCAACAAATGAAAGAAAAAGACTTTGCACAGAAAAGCACTTAAATCAGGTTATAGTAGTAATGCGCGTATCTTCACATGACTTCAAGTTATGAATAAAAAGTCTGTCCCTTTACCCATCTCATCAAGTTATCAATAAAGCATGGAATTTTTCCAAGCACCTGGAAGTCAGCTGTTTTTAACACCCATTTTTAAGGCAGGTGACCAACCAACTGCACAAAGTTACAGATCCATCAGTATTTTACTGATTTAATAGAAACCCAAGGCCACCAACCAGGCTACCCACCACCCATCAGAAAAGATGGGTGGCAAAGCAGTTGGTTGCACATCTAAATACAAACCATTCCGCTTTGCATCCAATGCAGTTTGGATTCCGTTCCAATCACTCAACCGAAAAGCCAACTGCTACTTTATGGTAAACATAAAATCAAAATTAGATGAAGGTGGTGAAATAGGAGTGTTTTTTTTACTTGAAGAAGGCTTTTGACATAGTGAACCATGAGGTACTCCTCTCAATGCTATTCTTTTTAAAATTTTTCCAAAGATGCTAAAATATGCTGACGACACTGTTCTGTATCATTTGAACACAAACAACAAGCTGGAAACAAATTAACTCATGTTTACAAACAAGGTCATGTTTGTAAATGAGAAGTGGTTCTCAAACAGTTTACCTGGATACATAAAGGTTAAATAAAAAAAATAAAAATAAAAACTGTGTCAATGGCCCAGGTTTTAAATAGTCCATTGTTCATTCAAGGTTACACTTGAATGTTAACAAAACTGTGTGTATGTATTTTTCACTAAGAGCTTCTGAGTCCCCTCAACCCAATGTTGTTGTTGATAGTGATAGTGAAGATCACAGTGATATTTGATTTTAAATACCTTGCAAGCAAATCAGACTTGTAGCCACCAGCAATCCACCACCTATCGTCAGCACTTTACATAATTTAATGCTTTTACATAGTGTACTTTTATCATATATTTATTTCTTATCTTGTATTTTACCTTTCTTGCAGTACTTGTTCAGGTACTGTATGTTGAAATTTGCACTAAATTGTTTTTATACATTTCGATCACTTTTGTAATGTACTATAACATATTGTATTTCTTTTGCAGTACTTGTTGAAGCACTACTAACAATATTGGGCAGTTACAACCTGCTCAGGGACTACGGATGAAAATTAGCTATTTAGCTAACTCCAGTTCGCTTACTTTGGAGTGTAATTGTAATGTTGATTAAAGCATTGTCCCTGGTAAATAAAAAAATAAAAATTAAATAAACCATTTGAAAAGTCTCCATAATGTGTCATATTAAGGGAAACCTAGATATGCTTCCCTCACCTTGAGTGTGTGAATGTTGTTTTTAATCAGTGAACAAAGACATTGGAATTTGCATTAGCTACAATTGTTAGTTGTAGTATTTCCCAATATCATTGGGTCAATATAACTCATTTAAATTAATGTTGCCATTCAAAAAGTGGAACTAAATCCCTGAACCTATTCCCTGCAATGCATTTATTTAGGTAATGGTAACACCCCCCTGAATTACTTTTAAGAGTGAACCTCTTTGATGCCTGTATGTAAAGTAGTGACATTTAGTTTGTACAAAAATTGGCTTATTCAGAGAAGACTTCCTTCCTAAAATAATCCCCACACAAACACAACTATTAGGCTACATTGTGTCATTTCCATAATCCACTCTAATGTGGATCTGGGATCATGTGATGCAGCCTGTTTTACCCCTCAACCCCTGATGAAGTCCAGAATGACCTGTAGGTCTACTGAGGTTTGAGTCTTTGTTACCTTTTCTTTTCCTTTTTTGTTTTTGTAGGCTATGTTTTGGAAGGAGATCCAAATTTGAACACTTAACTCTTGCATTAAAACATGCAATATTGATCTAACCTTTACTGTAGGACTAATTAAGTGGCTTTGACAACAGTGACCACTAGATGTTGCTGTAAGATACTCACTTGTCAAATTAAAGATTCACTCACAGCTTCTTGTCTTATTCATAGACATACTAATTGGCCAATTGTGCAATGTCCCATATTTAAAAACACATCATTGGGTACAAATAAAAAAGATTTAATCAGCTGGGTTTAATTCAGGAAACTTTACACAATTTATATGAGTCTAATAATGTGGGCTACTTGGTCCGTCCCGTGTTTAGAACCGTGGTGAAGTTTTAAATTTGATATTCAACAGAAATTCACTCAGGATCCAGAGGCGTCTTCTCGTTTTCACCCAGTTTTGGCAACACCGGTGCAGATAGCCCACCTCCGGAGGGCTCGCTCTTAACCACAGGGAGATAACTTAGGGACTATCAATAAATTAGTAATCTATAATGTTATGGAAAAATCAGAATTTATATAGATATTGATATAATATTAAATTGCTGAAGCACTTGAATCTAATATGAAGAGGTGTGCTTAATTTTCTCATTGTAGTAATACAATTCACCATAGTTGTCTTTTTAGCTACCAATGGAATGGTACAAGCGGTGCAAACTACAGGGACCCAGAGGGAACTTGACCACCCCTGAAAACATGATGTGTGAAATTTTAGGGCCAACGATATATTATATATATGATATAAACAATATGCTATTTTTCTGTATTGTTCCTAGAGTCTGTGGTTCCTAGAGTCTCCAAAAGTAGAATGGGAGCCGTTATCAGGCTTCTCTCCTGTGGAGCCAGGTTCCAGTTTGGGTTCGGGAGGCAGACACTGTCTCCACGTTTAAGAGTAGGCTTAAGACTTTACTGTTTTATATAGCTTATAGTTAGGGCTGGCTCAGGTGAGTCCTGAACCATCCCTTAGTTATGCTGCTATAGGCCTAGACTGCCGGGGGAT
>JAPMOB010205229.1:0-13054 GCA_029875015.1 Lepomis gibbosus
CCCAGACCTGTTCTATTTTGAGGCAGCATTGTTTTTTCTCAGAAAAATAAGAACATTTTACAATGAATTTGTTACACACACAATTTGGACAAGGTACCGTGGTTGTTCAAAAAGCAGACTATTATACTGGTGTCTTGGACCTCTACATGACTGTTAATGACAGAGGGAGAGCATAAGGTGAACTAGGAGTCAGAGGAGCACAGTGTAAGAATAAAAGAATGAGCAGGAGAAGGAGGGAAATAGAGCATGGAATAGAGTAAGGGTGAGGAGGTAGGAGCAGGAGAGCGAGTCCCTGGTGGGCACTTCCTGGCTAAATCTCCGCTCTGCTCTCTGGCTGCCTCTCCTTTCTTCTAGTGCTAATTAATTGGGCTGGGGAATCAACGCTCTCATCTTAAATCTGCTCCCTAATTGAGCAGTCCTTTCTGCCAGCGTCAGACAGCTCAGCATGCGTCTTCCGCATGATTTGGAGCTAAACGCACTGTCACTTTATTACCCACCACATAACTAGTAAAGCACTATTACACCAGTCAGATACTTACTACAATTATCATGTTGCCATTTTCAGGGTGCTTCATTATAGAACTTCACCATCCAATCCACAAAGGTGAGTAAGAAACCATGTACAGCATGTTATGTTGGCCGTGTTTATTACACTCCTGCAAGAGCCACAGTCATTGGATTATTTTTATTTTTGTGTCAGAGCATTTGATTTATTGATTGCAGTTGCAATGTAAAGACAATTTTACCAAATGCTTTTGAAAGAAATTGCCTACCTCAGCTTTAAATGGATGGTAATGCATTTTTATTAACATGCAACTGCCAGCTCAACTTAAATGGTATGATGCAGGATGGTATGATGCGTTAACGCATTATTATCTCTTTAACGCGTTAAATTAATTTATACCAACAATTATTTTACGTTTATGCAGTTATTATTATTATTATTATTATTATTATTATTATTATTATTATTATTATTATTATTATTATTATTATTATTATTATTATTATTATTATTATTATTATTATTATTATTATTATTATTATTATTATTATTATTATTATTATTATTGTGGACGTCAGTTTCTCACTGGTTCTGAATACAAATACAGTCAAACCATGGGTCACAGGAGGGGTGGGATGTTGATCAGCCTGAAAATCACCCACTCAAATAAGTAACGGAGGGAGGCTTCAGCAGACTACGCTATATGCAGTGTGTGGGAGAAGTAGATAAACAAAAGCAAGACAAGTGAACAATTAAATGCAATAGCGAAGTGGATAGCTACACGTTGCATGCTGATTAGTATTGGGGAAGATGCCGGTCTTAGGAATGTCCTTAAAATCACAATGTAGTCGCTTGGCCCTGTTGGGTTGCTCTTTGCTCCAGTTATCAGCTACAGCGTTCCACGAGGCAGGCGTTCTATGGATAATAACCATGGCAATGGCTTCTGTGCATTTTAACTTAAGATAAAATTATAGGCTACATAACCTTACCTGATAGGCCTTCATCTAGTTTTGTGGGGATGCTCTGCCATGTCCTATTTAGTAATAGATAGGCAGCGGGCATGTGCGTGAGGCAACCACTTCACCTCAACAGGGACACTTGCTACTGACCATAGACTGTTTATGTTGCTCCCTGATAAAAGAAAAATGTTTCTGCTGACACCTGTTCAGAAAAACAAGAAAACAGATTTGTTAACCTGTTGCTCAGAAGGTGCCTGTCATGATTGTTGCTCTGGACTCTAACTTGTTTTAACAAGCTTGGAATACTGCTGGTAAAGAGCACTTTTGTGTAGCAGTATATTTTAATTAAAAGTGTGTAATACACTACTTTAGAATACATTATTCAATGAGATTAATCACATGATTTTCATGTGATTAATTGCGATTAATCGCAAAAAAATTTAATCGTTGCCAAGCACTAGTTAGAAAATATGCTTATTAGCTTTCTTGTCAAGAGTGAAATGACAAGATCGATACCACTCACTATATAGGAAAATTACAGCAAGCAGCCGGTTAGTTTATCTAAGCATAACAAATGGAAACAGAGGGAAAAAATGAGCCTGCCTCTGTCTGAAGGTAACAATCAATACATTCAATACACAAAATATAGGAATTAGCTTTAGCTTTAAAGTGACTGCGTGGACCAATGATGAATTACTTCTTTGGTGACTGGTGGTCTGTGGTGTTGAGATATTTAAGTCTTCTCACTTTTAGCTATCATAAATCATGACATACTGTATGCCTGTTTTTATAGGATTAACTGTGGAAACACAGGTATACAGGGAAAAAGTTATAAGGTGTTTGAAGCGATAGGTCACGGTCATGTCAGTTCATATGTATTCCATTCACTGAGAAATGCTTTTCACATGAGTAGCTTCCAGGAGTAGATCAAGCATAAAAGAAATGGTAGGCATATATGCCTGAAAATCAAATCTGGTTCTACTTATGAGAAGTTCCCACCCACTTCTACTCTTGTTTCCATGGTGGTGAATGGTCACACGCACATACACACATTAGAAATGGAGTGTAATAGTTCGGTGCAAGCGTGTGTGTCTGTGTGTGTGCAGAGTGATGGTCCAGCACCGCAGTGCTTTGATTCTCTGTCTTGGAATGAGGGAGTGATGTCATTGTTCCTCTGGGGTTTCAGGGTTACTGGGATGAGGGCACAAGGGGTCAAGACTACCTTGGATTCATCGCTCTTCCCTGCCACCCCCACTCTCCTCCTCCACAATCACTTAAACACTACCTTTCTTCTCCATACGTTTCTCATACAGAAGTCTCCCCTCACCCATGTCCCTCTCACCTGGATTGGATTCAAAACATGTACTGTTTAAACCAAGACTTTAACCTGAATGCCCCCCATTGTTTGGTACTGAGAGGCAAAAGGAGAGCTGCTTCAAGGCGGAATCTAATTCCAGTTATGTTGACATCACCGTGCATGGACAGTGCTCATTTGCCAGAGAAATCAAATTCCCAACAATTTCCATAATACCCAACCTGAGGGTAACAATTTGCTTTGCTGAGACTTTCTCAGCTTAGCTCCATGGTTTTCAGTGCTGATCATAACAGGTGTATGCACGTCCCACTCCTGTGTTCAACTGTTGACCAGGAAGGAGAACCAGAGTAAAGCAATGTTATATTTCATTCTGATGCTTTCCTAATATGGAGAAAAACTGTCTGCAGAGGAGTCTAAATTCTCCAAGAATGGTGTTTATGTAAACATCTGGCATGTTAATGAATGTTTGCATAAGAAGTGTAGCTTTTCTGGTATGTACATTTAGTTTATGGATACACTACATGTAGTGCAGTGCAGACTTATCCCATGATCCAGTTTGAGAAATCAAACACAGCTTATTAAATAGAAACACTGCCCACAACATGATCAAAATTTCACACATGAGCAAAGTCATGAACACAGATGTCAAGAGGAAAGCACGGTCCTATCAATACCTACTTTTAAACTTGTTCATGTATGAACTTGTATGTTTGAATGACTGTGAATGTCTGTGCATCCACACTTCTACGTGTGTCTTGTCTCAACAGCGGGTGAGCAGCAGTGAGCTCATAGTGGTCATTATCCTTTGCTCCATCCTTGGACCTCCTACATTCCCCAGAAGCACCTGGACCCCCCTCCCTCCTCTCACTCTCGCGGGTCCTTGCAGTAGGGCAGGGCGGCCTCAGGGTTCGAGGGTCCCAGCTGTGTAAATGTTTTCAGTTGCTGTGTGACTGAAACTGGGTCCTTCTTTTTGATCAGACGCCAAGACAAGCCCAGCCTCGGTTGTTCTTGGCAGCTGCTGGGGACGAAAGAATGTCAGCATGACTTTAAAAATATGACGGTTTGTAATTTGGACCACAGAGTGAAAACTGAGCCCCTGGTACAGTTTGTGATCATCTAATTATGCCACCCCCTCCCTCCCCCTTTGCTGAATCCCCCCACAAAATCCTTCCCCCCTCCTTTTATTCTTATCCAGGAATGAAGCCGTAAAGCTGCTTTGTCCCCTGTGAATTATTTTCTGGGTAGGCGTAATGGCTTTGTGCCCTGCTGCATTACTTCTCCCATGTTTCCCCTCATCCCTCCTTCATGGTTGCACAGTTATGTGTCTCGTTCACATGCTTAACTGAGGTGCAAGCAATTGATGTGTTTTAGATATTGAAGAAACTCAAGTCTAGTTGCAGTGTTTAGACAAAACCCTGTATAAAGGAATTGAGAGGTGTAATATTGTTCCTCTAGTGGTACTGTGTAGGTCAATACCCGTTGGTAGGACACAACACACAATATGACCCAAGTAATTTGCACGTTCAGCAACTAGACAGCGATAAATAAATTGGCTTTGTTAGAATAATGAGATTAAAATCTTGTTTGAGACTGTGCCTTTGTAGTGAGCCAATAAGCCCCTATAGAAAACATTGGTGTTGTATAAACAAAGAATTGTCTACATAGAGGCAGCTCAGAGCACATTATAGTGAAATCTGTGTTCATCTGCACATGCACACAGTTGTCTGGCCTTCTGTAAATGTGCCAGCCTGTCTGTGCCAGTATCAGAGGGGGGCATTTCTCCCACACAAGTTGATATGAAGTATTCCACAAATCCCTAAGCTCAAAGCTCAACCATAGATGTGTCAAATATTTAACAAATGAATGAGTTTTTAATCTGGGGCTCAGGGGAGTGGAGCTTCATGATAAGGTTCTTTTTTTTGTTTTCGCTTCATTTGCATAATTTCTCTGGAGTACATGTGCAGATTTTGTCGGCTTTGTTTGGGATCCCCACTGAGATCTGAAATGGAGGCACAGAATCACAAGAAAAACCTCTGAGATGTTACAGAAGCCTAAGTGCACCAGTAAAGGCGAGCGTTGCCAGCAACACAGCTCCTATTGTGTCTCTGGCTGTTCATCCATTTGCCCTTAATTGGGTTAATTGAAAACTTAAATGCAGGGTTTGTTTTTTTCCCCTCCTATTCCCTAATTAAACTGTTGTTTGTGCCCCTTATCCAATAACACTGTGCACGGACACAGTGCCAATCAGCTAGGAACTGCAACTTAAGCCATGAAGGACTGGATGGAGGATTACAAATGTTGGACAACCTCTAATCAAAGGGCCATTGAAAATCCACCTAATCTGGTAAGAAATTATACATTAGGCTTACATACACTTACTGATGTATTGCAGAATAAAATTAATATTATTATTATTATGTTAGCCTAATCATTGGTGGTCCTGAAGATTAAACATATAGATCATATTGTTTACTGCAATCATGCTGAAATGTTGAATGCTAAAGTGAGGATGAATAATCACTTGACTTCTAAAAAGCCAAGAGCTGACAGAAATAAAGTAGTGTTGCCAATTCTGGATGAACCACCATGGTGGACCAGCAAGGGCCAAGATGACTTACACTATATGCGCTGTATCGTCAGTATGATCTTTTTTTCCTTTTATAGTACGCACTGTATCTCCAGTATCTCCTTTTCCTTTTTTATCACAAGCTCCAACAACAATTGCTACAGCTTCAGTTCATGATACAGACTGTCCTCACAACAATTCTATTTAAAACTCTCATGTCAAATGCCTCTAATGGCTCTGAGGTTAAAATAAGGAGAAAGACAGTGGGAGAGTGGGAGGGAGAGAGGCTAAGAGGCTGGCAGAGTGAGTGCCCACAGATACAGTAAACAAATTAAGTCAGACTTTATTTTGAGGTGCCGGCTGCACTGAGCATGAGCTGGCGTCTAGTCTCAGTGTCAGCTAGAGGACCTTAATGCGAGTATGCAGTCCATCTCACGCCTTAATGAGGCAATGGAAAAGTGTACAGGCCAGCACATCAACAGAAAAACAGCACTCAGAAAAATACCAACTTAATAAGGCAATACAAGCAAATGAATGATTTTTTGAATCATGTTTTAAACAAGTAGTCCTCCCTGAGCACGCAGAGATGGAAGGGGTGAGAGAAAATCTGCATATGTAAGTGTGTAAGCGTGTGCGTGTGTATGTGTGTGTGTGTGTGTGTAAACAAATTCTTCTATAAACCTGGCAGAGCGGAGGCTGCCACAGACATCAGCTCTGCATTTGCATATTCATGGCTCAATTTGCACTTGGCTATGCAAATGTATGCAAACATGGTTTCAGAACATTTCAAAAATAGAAACCAGCATTCCAAACGACGTTGTGCCTCTTAATATGCAGCCACACAAGGAAAAAAAATTAGTGGGGAAAATCGAACAGGCCAAGTAACGTCTGAATATCTGATTTAAAACTGAGCGCTGTGCTGCAGTCTTCTGCAAACAGGTTAAAGTGGGATAAGCCAAGTGCTTGTGCTGCTGTGGTGTAATGTAGATATGTAGTGATTAAATGTCAGGTTTTTTTTCATTGCCCTCCCTTAACATTCCTGCGTGTATTGTGTTCTAAAGACCCATAATATGTAAATATGTTAAGATGTTCTTTTAGTACAACCCATGTTTCCCCCAGGCTTATTTTGTGTGGTAATTAGACTTGGATGGGTTTTTAAAAAATGATGGTAAAATTATTGTTTCCAGACTCCACCACTAAGACTACAGTAAGTACATCAAAATAAAAAAGCACAATTTCATTCACATTACTCTCTGTATGAACTGAACACTGAACGTTTCATTACGAATCGGTTTTCTATTATGTATTTCCTAATCTTGGCAGCCATGCCAGTTGAACTACAACACCAAAGCAACTGGCCGTGTCTTCCTCTCTACCCTGGCTCATCTACAACACAGCATTGTCTCCACTGTGGCTCCCCTTCAGAATGGGGAATGTTTTTCTAGACAGAGGATGAATGGAAGGGGAAGAGTTCACCAAAATCTACTTTTGCTTAAATCCTATTCATCTGCTGGGCACAAGGCAGGGTAAGCTGTTCCCCTGGCACAGGGTCTGTCTGAGGGGCCGTGTGGGGCCCTCCGGAGCTTTATCTCTCCTCCCTCTGCTCCTCAGGATAAACGGCTCCACATGGAGCCATAATCCCCCTCTTCACCCAGTCCATTTTCCTTTCCTTTCCTTTCCTTACATCCCTGCTTTTTATGTCCTATTTCTCCCCCTTCTTTCTCTCTCCTCCCCTCTCTCTTTCCCCCTGCCCCACACATGGCAATTGCTGGCCTGCAGGGACTATGCTCTTTCCTCTATGTGAGACAAACAGTTCACCCAGGAGAGGCTTGTTAAACCCTCTCCACAGTTTGAGCCTGGTTCTGCTGTTTTGCAAAATGTGTTAATTTTATGACACTAAAGCCAGCAGTAAAAGCAAAGCCCCAGCTAATTAGCCAGTGGTGTGAGGTGAGTGGCAAAGAGCGGGCATGCCACCGCTTGAGGTGCCTTAATCATTGTTTACGAGAGAACTCAGCAGGGTTTTTGGCTCTTGCTCTCTTCTTTCCACCTTCTTCTGTAGTCCCGATTTAGCCAATTCTATCGTTACTCACTTAGTGATGTGCTATTCTTTTCAGAGAATCAGAAGATGCAGTAGTTAGACACAGTCCTATTAGCAGTTGATACTCTTTTAAATGATGTTTTGCACCAGGAATTGTTCTTTTCTGTATTTATTTCACTACAAGGGGAGCAAATGAGAAAAAATACTCTTTAACTAACTCATACACAGTCACAAAGCATTGTATTTTTCTCTCTATAAGGTTTATTTAAAGAGTGTCCCTTAATGGTGCTGCCTCTCATAAGTGGCTACAAGCCTCATTTGGCTTTGTTGGGCTGGTACAATGAAAGCGTTGGGGTGCTGGGGTTACCATTGAGGGGTAAGTGCATTACCATTCATGGAGAGAGAGAAAAGCAGAAAGTGGCTGCTGCCTCTTTAAGATGGGTTTAAGTGATCAAAATTTCATGCAAGGCTGCAATTGGTGGTATAATGTTGCTCTTTAAGAGAGTTGCCTAATGATTGCCATGTGTGGACAGTGGGTTTTGGAAAGGGATTTTGTGGAGGCAGGGGCTGGGGGCCTGAGACTAGGCCAGACTGTGAAGTAGACTGGTGAGGTCTGGGGGCTGGGGAGCTTGGAAAGCTGAGTGGAGAGGAGAGAGAAGTCTCACGGAGGGGCTCAGAAAAGGCCAGCCATATGAGATTACAACATACCTAAGAAATGTGCTCGTCGGGAAAGTTTGTGTATTTTGGGAAGTGCTCCAAATTTTCCACAGACAGCTTTTTATTTTTTGGGTTATCTCACTCTCCCCCGCCTCTCCCTCTCTTCGTAGTTTGGACTAATTGCGTGGCGTAGCGCCCGCTGAGTCAATATGAGAAAGTCTGCTCCCTTTTCTTTTTTTTTCTTCCCTCACCTCTCTTTCCAAACATTCGCTGATAGTATGTGTATTTTTGAATGCAAAGGATAACATGTCTGTATATTTTCTAAGCGCATGGGTTCAGGGTTCTTTTGTAGGTTTAATTTAAAAAGGATGAAATTTTGTAGCGGAGAGAACCAATGTTTCCAGTTTGTGGCTGACAGAAAAGGAGAGCAGTAGCAAGATAGGCTCTTAGGGGACACGCTCCACTGGTGTCCCAAGAAAATAAACACAAGACATTAGGATGTTTGATTACACTTGAGGAAAAGGTTCATCTGATATTAATAAAGTAACTGTATTATTTATTTATGTTAAATTTTTTTGCTGTTCTGCTCCACACATGCACTATAGTCGGTTTAAAAGCAGAAAAAGTAGCTAAAAAATTCCACTCATTCTTATTTTACAAATTATTTTCAACTTATTAAAGGAACTGCGTTTTACCACCAGTCATTTTGCACACTGAGACCCACCTGACCTGACACATATTTGACTTCTGCAGGTTGGAGAGCAGCAGCACTATTAGCAGTGAATACAGGCCATGCCTCCACCTGCTGTTCAGCGCTTGCTCTGTGCAGTCACAGATCACAAGCGGCTGTGGTTGCTGTCTTGAACTCCAAAGGCCTAATAACACTGTCCCGCTTCCACAGAAGTGGTCAGAGAGTTTGCTGCACCGATTTGACTCTGGCGCTAACTGTCTGGCTCGACAGCACCTCAACACCCTCTCTACCAAAGTATTCTGTTACATTCATGCAGTCAGTGTTGTGTTGTTATGGTCTTTACTGAGAGGAAGTGCTACTGTGAGAAAATAAATAAAACACACGTAGTATACAGTCAGTGTCAGAGCACTTTGCTAACTGACAGTTTTGCTATTTCAGTGCAGTCCTGAAGCTGCTGTGTTGCTTATCTGGTAATTAAATCGCTCCATTCCTAAAGACAGTCATAAAGAGTTGAAGTATGAACATAGAAGATGCAAATAAATAACCAATAACTAAATTATTTTAGTTTTATGTTTGTCTTTTGTGTGTGCATCAATCCGGTGTAGTTGTATTTTGAAGGTCTGCAGTATTTAAAAGGATACTTCAAATACAATATTACAATTTTGAAAATGTTTAGAGTACACCTTGCTGCAATTTATGGTATTGCTACCACAATGACAATGTTATAAGAAAATGTTTCTTGTTAAACAAAACCCTTTTTGTGTGTAACAAGATATGTTTTAAGTTATTTTGGCATATTTACCTGACTAACACCAGATTGTTGTTTTCACATGTAACAACACATCACTTTATTTTATTATAGACTAAACTTTCTCGTTATTTCACAACAGCAACACTGAGACAAACATTTCTTGTTATAACATAATAAGTTGTTATGTTGTCATAACAAGAAACTTGCATATGTTGTTAAAACGAGAAAAAAGATCCATCAACGCCTGAAAGTTTAGCATAGAGAAAAGAAAACATGATTGATAAACATGATTGATCTAGACATGTGGCAGCTGCCTGTGGAGGTTACCTAATATAATAAGAAACATTTTTTGTAAAAACTGAATAATTTGGTATGTAGTAATCAGAAAACATGACATTATCAAAAACATCTTGTTTTAATGTGAAAAGGATTGTGTTAACACGAGAAACATTTCTTGTCACAACAAGAAACTGAGCAAATCTTTGTTTATCAAGGCAGCAGCAACATGCTGCTGTAGCAGCTCAATAGAGAATTATCAGGATTCACATTTTACTGTATGCAATTCTGGATGACAACAAAATTAGCATTATTGTTATAGCTTAGCAATAGGATAGTCATTTTCAGTCGCGATTTGTAGATTTAGTGTCAATTGAGCATGTCTTTAGAGTAGGCAGATAAAACGAAATTTAATATAATGTAATGTAATCGTTGATGGAAGACAAAATCCCAAAACATGGATAACAAGTGATATAGACACACGGAGCTGTCGCAGGAAAAGGTATTTATCTGAGCCTGGCTCTGTTGCAGGCTGCCCTGCTCTCTGTTCCCTCTCTCACATAGATACTTATCAGCTTTTAAAGGCGGCGATTCACCCCTATCACCCATCAACAGCACCTTGCGACATACGCTGCCTCACCACTACAAATCCCATTACTTTTATCCTTAGCTAATACTGGGGTGCTGTTGCCTCCTGTCAGGGCCCACGGCACAAACAATTTGCTTTCTTCCTCCTTCCATTTCACAGAACTGCTCACGGTCAGAGCGAGAGGGTGAGGCTGGTTAGGGCGAGCTGCAGGCCTCGCTAGAATTGTCACACAAACTTTGAAATGGTTGCCAGAGTTTAAGTAGCTTGAGGGATAAATAGTTTGCTTTCAGAGGATGTGCCAATGTTATATGACCAGCCTGGTAACAAACTGGTATAAACCTAGAGTATATACTGATAACTTGATATATGCTTTTGTTCTAGTTCGAGCTATATAATATTTGTGTAGGGAGCCTTTTCTTTTACTGCAGTTTGATCTTACTATTCACAGCAGTAACACACACACACACACACACACACACACACACACACACACACACAAACCAGCCTATCATCCCTGATGCGTCAGGGCTTGTTGTGTTCACTCTTGGCCCGACTCCGCCTGCCTGACCCTTCTGACCTGACTGCATTCCTTTCTGAGGTGATTGGCAGCCCATGCAAATACTACACAACCATGACTGGCAGTAAGAGCCACTCTGTGCCCTTCCCACAATGCCCCTGGCCCCTCCCCGTCAATAGACGCTGAGCTGGCGTCATTGTCCAGATACAGTGACCTTTTACCTCTCCAAAGTTAGCTCTTCCTGGGAACCTCCCCAGAACTTTTCTCCGATGCGTATTGGAATGTGTGACATGTAGGCATGATCTCTCTGTTTACCTCCCCTCTCTCCTTGCTATCTCTGTGTTTTTTTCTTCCTCACTATCTCTGTCTGTATCCCTCTCCCCCTGGCAGTCCCAGCTGCGAACACAACATAGCGGAGGAATGTTTTTTAAAGCGCACTAAACAATATTCTATTAGCATAAATTTGGTTCTGTTTCTCTGCCTTTCTGCAGTGTCACAGTCAGATCTCTTTGCTTTAAGGATTGAAAGGTAAACAGCTTTAGGTGTTGTTTGTGGGTTGGCTTTCCTTCTTGGCATGACAAGGCCTTAGGGCACCAAATGCATTACAGCTCTAACTGTGTCAAATCTCGCAGGGCTGGGAGGACCCCAGCCAACTTGTGTTCTCTAATGTCACACATCAGCAGTAAGCCAAGTCAATAAAATGAACACCCACTGATCAAAGAGGTGACAGCGATGCTCATGACAGTGGGATGAAATTCCAAGTTACTCTACAACACAACACAACATGGTGATGCAAACCTTTGCGTACATATCTTTCCCTGGAGCACTCTACGTGAGTGGTAGTAGAAGGGCTTGGAGGTATTTGGATCATTAATAGATCTCACCACTGAGCTGTTATGCAGTACTGTACACAGCCTGGGAATATTCCCTAATGATTTCCATGGACCTCAAGCCTGCTCCCTTTCCCCTCCCAGCCTAATCTGTTATTCCTTTTGTTCATTTGCCTTTTGTTCTTTCTCTTTATATTTTTTGCTTCTATTCTTTAATTACTGTTCCCACCCAGCGAGGGCCCTGTCTCTGTGGCCCCCCATGTCCCAGGAGAAGCAGGGAGACGCAACCATGTGGCTTTGCTGACAATGACATGAATGGCCATGGTGGCAGGGCCACCTCTCTGAGGACTGGGGCATGGGGGGAAGAAGGGGACAGGGGAGGTGGATGAGAAGGAGGAGAAAAGATGGAGAGAATGAAAAGGGGTGGGAAAGATGAGCGCAGGGAGCCCTGGTTCAACCCTTATTTCTCTTGCTCCATTCTCCATAGTCGGGAAGGAATTCTCAGTTCCCTGGGTGGTTTTAGAGAGAAAGGTGGAATGAGGAGAGGGGAGGGGAGGTGGTTTAAATCACAGAGGACAACAGGCAAACAAGAGGCAAAACTTCAACAAATCCTGAATTTCTATTAGCACTTTAGCCATGGTGATGTAACAGCTATGCTCAGGAGGGCAATAAAAGTTAATGACATAGGATTATTTCACCACCAGTCAAGCTCCACAGAGGACTTTGAATCAGTGCTTATGGTAGTCAAGAATTTATTCCCAGCAAGCACTCCTGATCCATAAAAATCAGTATGGCATCCACTGAACAGTGTTGCTATGAGTTCCACAGTGAAGACTGGTGGTAAAGACGGCATTGATGATGATGATAAAGATGAGGTTGGTGATGTTAATAACGTGAAGTTAAACTATTCCAACCTTTTCCGTAACATCAAGCAGAATGTCATAAAATATGCATCCTGCAGTGAGCAATCGCAGACACTGTATAAGTGCATAATAGTATATACACACACATCTATGAATAAGTCCACATTCCCTCCAAGCTGACAACTTAATGCTGTCTCAGCCATGGCGACAAGATGAAATCAGATTGGCAGGATATCATGAAAATCCAGACTGAAAGTGAGCTCATGAAAATCTGTAGGAAAGAATAATTCACATCTAAGCTTGAGAAGGAAAGACACAGTCGTGCCCCACACCCCCACCCCCACCCACACACACACACCATCATTGTCCAACCCCCACTCTCCAACCCACGCATGCTAGCCGCTGCCAACTAGTCCATGTTTATTCCACACACATCTCGACCAGATAATTTTTGTTTTAATAGAATCGCTTAAAACAATTAATTACTGTCGCCTTTT
>JAPMOB010205230.1:0-22118 GCA_029875015.1 Lepomis gibbosus
CACACACACACACACACACACACACACACACACACACACACACACACACACACACACACACACACACACACACAGGCATGAAAGCATTGGAACATACAAAAACACACATGAAAATCAGTTTGATTGATGTCTTGCTGTATAGCATGCAACAGTAGTGATTTCTAATAGTAGAGAGGCATGACATTGCTTGGTTCAGCATGGTGCCAAACGCACCATATGTTGCCAGGGAATTCAGAGCGTATATGTGCGCTGTCAAGGTAAACTCATTGACCCTGTCAGGTTTGGAGTTTCTCTCTCTTACTGTGTTTGTTTTTGCTGTACTCTTACATCTCTCTTTATCAAACGCTCTCTCGCTCTCTGTCTTATAGTAGTCCCCCCTGAGACAGAAGGCGGTTAAGAACTCTGGGCCTGCCCGTGTGCAGCTAACAGCTCATGTCACCCTGCCGAACCACCCAGGAGCAGAATAAAGGGAAAGATAAAGAGACACAGAGAGAAGGAGAGGGGAGGGAAGCAGAGGAGTTAAACGATTGCAGAGCTGCTGAGCGAAGGGAGAGACCCCGTGACATATCCCACACTCTGAACTGGGACCAGACCAAAATGGATGTGTGTTTAAATGAGCTGTGATGCTCGTTCCTGACACACCACAGCTATCCCTGGAATTAGTCACGGTTCTATTTTCACCGAAAGCGCCGCTCAGAGGGCAGCGCCTCTTTGCTTCCATTACAGTATGTAGTCAAACGAGCATATGTGAGAGCGCGTGCACACACACAGACACGCGCACGCACACACACAAAGTAGATGTGTACTTAGGCAAGGGGCACTGCCAGTCCTCAAAAACCCAACTGAAGAACCTCTCAGAACAAAAAGTAGTATAACAGGGGTGGAACCAAACAGTCTTGTTTTGCAGTCTTTAGTTCAGGCTCCCTGGGTGCTTTTCCAGTGAACGGAGGTTCCTGTGGATGCAGAAGGAGGGAGGGAATAGGGGGAAAGAGATGACGATAAGTGCTCCATCACTCCCTGCACAGTGTATAATGCCATACCTTGGTTGGCGTGTGTATTGGGGAATCCCTTCTTCTGCTGATGTTGATGTCATGGATGGGATCTTAAGAACTGAGGAGCCATGACTTCACAGCCTGGATGGAAAAAAAGAGTTCAGAGACCTGATACAGGGATTTAAACGGCTGTGTGTGTGTGTGTGTGTGGTTTTAGATATGCGCATTTGAATGCGTTTGGATACCAATGAGCAATTACAGAGTGAATAGGGGAGTCAGTGAGGTAAATACAAGAAAGGAGGAATTCAAGACCAAATGAAAAAAGTGAGGTGTGTGTATGTGTGTCAGATGATAAATGAGAGCATGGTCCACTGAGGTTCTGATGGACAGGGGCCTGGAGGACTCCATCCGACTATGCTGTTACGTCATCCCCCTGAA
This sequence comes from Lepomis gibbosus, assembly GCA_029875015.1. Taxonomy (NCBI): domain Eukaryota; kingdom Metazoa; phylum Chordata; class Actinopteri; order Centrarchiformes; family Centrarchidae; genus Lepomis; species Lepomis gibbosus. The sequence goes on from JAPMOB010205230.1 coordinate 1,431, forward strand.
CGCTCAACTCATCAGCTTGTCATACACACACACACACACACACACTCACACAAACTCTCTCCCTCCACACTCCTGGAGACAGATGAAATGTTAAATGCGTAAAGATTCTTTTCAGGGTCAGGTTTCTGGGCTGTACATCATTTCACATAAATCATCATCACAGTTTTGACGGAGGGGAGAGAAGGGTTGGTGGCAAAGAGGCAAACTACACGTACCTGCCAAGTAACTAAGGAAAGCTTGGCTTGCACTTTGTACTTCTTCAATTTGTTTTTGGAATGCAGTTACCTATTTGGCCACTTGTGCTATCAATGAGCTGTTTTATATTGCGATGTAATATTGATGGATTTGTGGAAGTCGTGAACCATTTGTTTCCACCGGTGTCTGTTTCATTAAGTGTATGTGGGCTTATGTGTGACTCTCCATTCTTTAATTTATTATTGTCACTATCCTGACTCTGTCTCCTTTTTCACTATCCTGAATCTAATCCGGTCTTTGCTTGTCTTTCCTTGTCCTCTCTTGCAGGAGCAAAAGGTCTTCAGTCCCCACCACAGAGTGTATCTTTGAGCTTCCTCACTTCACTGTGCAGGCCACACGGGCTCAGACGCTGTTGCTTCAAGCAATCTGTCAAAGCTGGACTCACAGCGTGGTCAATGGAGCCCCACTGACACTCAGCGAAAGCCTGCTCAATGAGGTGTACAAAGCTCCAGGTAAACAACATGCTCTGCAATAGGCCATACGAAATTAATTCGCTTGCCTGTTCTTTCACAGCAAATCCGTTTTTATATGATAATCCAGTTTCATAAATTTCTGATATCTGAATAAGATAATAAGTCTTTTTCTGCTGATCTATGAGCAGCTACTGCAGAGCAATTGTAGTGCAAGGACTGTCTACAACAAACTCGAACAATAGTAGATGAGTGACGTGACTTTCCCCATATCTTTGCTGCATTTGAATTCACTTCTATGTAGTTGTGTGTGTGTGTGTGTGTGTGTGTGTGTGTGTGTGTGTGTGTGTGTGTGTGTGTGTGTGTGTGTGTGTGTGTTTGAGATGTATGTGTGAGTGAAATGACCCCTGACCTTGCTGTTTGGTTGTGCATTGGATTTCTATCCAAAAGACAAGTAATTAGGTGTGTGAAGAGAAAAGGAGCTGGTTTATCATTGAGGAGAAAAGGTTGCTTTTCCAGCGCATGTGTTTATAATTGCTGAGCATGGCAATAGGCTCTTTGTGTTTTTTCAGTTGTTTTTATAATGCAGTTGTTATTGTAGGGTAGCAATTATAATTTTGCAATGGCAACTCAGTCACTTGGCTTAATGAAAAAAGTACCCACACAGAAGATTAATGTGTCCTCCAGCTCATCCTGTATTAAAACCATGAAAAGGCATAGAACGAAGAGCAAACTACATCACTTTGCTCATCTGGTCTCTTTTAGACTATTGTATTATACTCATCATTGTAGTTGATTTATTGAATTCTCCATTTTCTCATAAAATACATTTACTGTCTTTTGTTTGTTTAGCTCTCCATATAATAAAGCTTGTTTTTCAGTACCAGTAAATTGTCAAGAGAGATATATGCAACTGGCTTGAGCTCAAAGTGATTTGACTCTTATGAAAAGTTTTACAGTTATTTCTCAGCACATCATGTGCCAGACAATCATTCGCCCAAAACAAGTCAACCTGATAGTTGCTAGTAAGCTATGGGCAAATTGGCTGCAGACCCTATACCAAGTATACACGCACATATCCAAAACATAAGGTTTCTAAATATATATGTCCACGTGAGACGCGCTGGCATAAAGATAAACCTGTCCTTTGCCCAGTGTGGGATAGTGGACCTGAAGCCAAGGGCAAATTAACTCTGAAACGGTTTTACGCTTCATGTCGCCTAGGATGCCTTAATGGTCAAATAATAAATTTTGCCCCTTGTTAAAGAATGGGAGGGAGCCTGAATTCAATAAAACAGTAGCGTTTCTCATGACGGTAGCATCTGGACAGTCCTCTGGAGGGCCAGGGATTTTCCAACTCATTAGGATCATGTTGTTTGGTATGCCGTCAACATTCTCCCTCGGCCAAGCCAGCCAAGCTACCTTTTTCACCGTTGTGTAGCCGCCAACATTTATGAAACTGGTCTCCCGTGGAGTGAAGTCAAATATTCCTCTCCCCTCACTCTGCCGTTCTCTTGGAACAGGACTTGAGCAACAAGGAGAAACATTTGCACATCTGGTCTGTGTGCTGGCAGGTTAGAAAAAGAGCAGTGGGGAAAAGAGTTTGGCTTTAGAAGGCAAGAGAGTGAAGGGGAATAGGTGATGTGTTGTGTAAGTATATGTTTTGTGGGGAAAAAATTCAGCAATAATTCCTATGATATAACCAAAGATGTCTAGTACTGTATCTGCTTTTGAAATTGTGGTGACACTCATAGGCCTTAAGGAAGATGTTAGCTGTCCCTATCCCTCTCAATCTTTGATGTGACAGTTTAAGTGTAGAGGAGAACTGGAAAATGAGGAGATGCAAGAAAAGAAGATGTGAAGTTAGCAGAGTAAACTGTTGTGGACTAAGTTTGCTGTAGTGCAATCCTTCTGCACACCCAGTGCAACATTGCTGAACCGTTTTGGTTCCTGTGGGCACTGTGGTTGTGTCCACACTGTAAAATCATGATGGGACCTTGCCGACTGTTTTGTGTTGGCTACTTGCCTTCCCCCTCACTCCTCTGCTCCTCTCTGCTCCACTTCGCTCAGAGTTGTTTCCTTAACTAAAGCAAACCCAGTGTGTTTTCTACAAAGACCCTACTATCAAAACTCCTGATGAAAAGCTCACTGGAGGCAGTGCTTTTTGTTATAAGTGTTTGCAATACAGTGACTGCATTTTTCTGTTTTGTCTGACTTGCTGGTCAGACCAGAGTCTTGTGTTCATTATTGTGTCACCAACCAGCAGTCATCAGACCGTTGCCAGGACAGAGCACACGCATGCACATATACACGTACAGTCAGGCCAAACACTGAACATGGCAAACAAAAGCTGTTCACTTTGAACATGTGCTTTTTTTCCATTCCTTTAGGAATTTCTCCTCCCTTATATCCTTTTGATGTTACAGCGTTTTTCAATAGTGGAAGGTGTTTCATATCGAGTTCTAGCTGATAACACAGATGGTCAGTGTCCTTCACGGGGGAGCCATTTAGGTATGAGATTTCATTCCTCATCCAAAGGAAATTCCACAATTTAGCAAGGGGGAAATATCAACAAAGCTTCGGGTTTAATCTCAAGGTACTGACAGACTGTGAAATGTTCTTCAAAATAATTGGTGGACTCAGATTAAAGCAATACCCAGAGACTTAAAATTACTGCAGCTAACCGGAATACAGCTGCTAAGACTTGTAAGACTTTGGGTTAGTGTTGCTCAGTGGCAACTACAACACCGTGCAGCATGTGCAATGTAGCTGTGTTTGGTCTGCATGCTCAAAGATGATCGAGTGAAATCAGAAAAACATACCGTAAAATCTTATATTTCATAGTATCATTTGTTGTCAGCCACTGCCTTTTTCATGACGGCTTGACGATGCTGTGACACTGGTTCAGACATGAACAGAGTTTTCTGTGGTGACACTTTGTTCCAACTTTCTCCTTTTGCATTCTAGTGAAGCTCACCGTAGCGTTATATTTTCTTGTTTAGATCCGCAAGCATCATACTTTATGTGTCTGGTGAAAGTAGGAGTTGGTCCAGAGGGAGGTGTGTGTTTGTGTTTGTGCACACGTCAGTCCATGCATTCTTACAGGATGTGTCCCCCAACCCTCAACCTTTTCAGCTGCCCAGTGAGCGTAACAATAATATTTTTTTTTCAGCTCTGCCTTATTAACAAAAACTCTACTTTCTTTCTTGCTTGCTTTCTTTGCTGTCTTTTTTCTTAATCTATCACTTTGTTTTTTTGTGCTTTTTTATATTTGCTGTTGTCCCTTCTTTGCATCTTTTCTGTGCACTTCTTTGCTATATTATCTAGTTTCTTTCCCCTACTGTCTTTTTAATTTGTCCCTTTTATCTCATTTGTTGCTGAATTCACTCTCTCTAACCATCTAATTTTTCTTCCCCTAATTCTGTATTTTTTTTCTCTCTCCTGTGATTGTCAGCGGGACAGCCTGTCTTACACATTCTCTTTGTTTATACAGCCAGGATGCTTTTGTGGTTTGCAGTAGCAGCCATAGTGGTAGCAGTAGCAGTAATAGTAGTAGAGAGGAGCCAGTAATTTCTGCCCACCACTGCTTCTGGCCACTGCTAACCTCAGATTTGGCGACACACTGACCACATCGACCTCCCACACACTACTAGAGTCTGCATGCATTTGTGTGAATGTACAGTATGTTGTGCATAAGAGTATGGTGAGTATATGTTTCATTTTGGTATAGGGAAAGTGTAATCTAATTTTCTCATTGCTCATGTTTCAGTGATTTGTCTTAGCAAATACTTGGAAATCCAGTGGTTAAGAAGGCTGTACGCATTTGCATTGCTTCTGTTTGGTTTCTGTTACACATTACAATATCCCAGAAACTTGTAGAAAACATGTCATATCTTCCAAACATGCCAAACTATGTATATATGCCTTTAAAAATGACAATTGAAAATAAAAGAAAACATATTGTTTAACAAACAATATGTACAAACAATGCAAGAGAAATGTAGAGCGTATTTATTGATACCAGTATCAGTAAGTGGATGACTGAATGGCAGGTCTACAGTCATAGCTCTTACTCATTCTTTTACTTTTTTCTTTTTTAAGTTGTCTGGGATCCCAGTAACATTTTGATCAAAACATATCCGTCTGAACATTGCCGTGAGCACACATAATCTGTATGTTTTCTTATTGTAGTCTTCATCTTTTCCATGTTGATGATATCTTTATTGGATCCTCAAATTCAACTGATATATGATATTTATAGCTCAGTACACCTGCACCTGCAGATGGTACAACTCTAGCTGGGAGAATGTGACCCAGTGATCTCTTGTCTATGTATTGTAAATACAGTAGTATTGTAAGTACAGCGAAACTGTACTTGATGACCGTTTTTTTTTCTGCTCTGCACACCTTCCATTTACCGGTCTTGTGCAGAGTTGCGAATGCCCGCTGTCTCACCAAGAACTGCATGCACGTCGTGGTACCTGGCGGGTCTATTCCAAGTACTGTTTATAAACAATATACTGTTGTTTATGTTGTTTATCAATGGTGATAATTAATTCCAACTTCCCGCAAAGTTCATGCACATTTCTGCCCAACATTGGCGCTGCTGGTGCTGCTCCAACTCTCTCTACCCCCCACACACACGCCCTCTATGTTAAGGGTTAAGGTAACAATTTTGGAGTTATTCATGCAAAAGATTTATTAAAAGCTTCATTCTTTTCCCATGTTTATTTACAGCATTTTATGTTGATATTTATATCATAATAGGCTATCTAATAAATGATTGGGAGAGAACCAGTAGTTCTATGTAAAATCAGACGTTGAGCACCTTCATATAGCCAAAATGGTTTGATCCTCGTTTCATAACGGGTTTGCGAAGATTTGATTGTGAGATTGGTAGTCGAATCAGGCTCCTCCTATCGAATAATCAAATTTTTGAATATTCGGGGTCAGCCCTAACCTGTTGTCTTATTATTATGTGATTGTGATTAGACCCATATATTTGTTTAGTTGTAAGTGTGCATTCTGCATGCATTCCTGTACTTTGTCTTGATGCACAAACAGAAATTAGAAATCTTTGTCGTGTCCTTACATCAGTAACATAGCAGAAAACCTTCAAGGTGACACACACAGAGGCTGGGATGCTCCAGATTGAGGGTAACTTTAGACAGCTCATCATAAAAATATGGTTCTGCTTGTCCATTCCTTTTAAACAAAGCTAGTCATAGAAATGCTGTTTCCTTTTGCTGTTATTTGTCTGAAAGCAAGTTGTAGCTGAGCAATATTTTACTTAATGATTTTAGGTCACAAACATCCACGGACTATACATAATTTCTATAATCCAAGCTCTGTTTTGGTCCTTAAACTGTGTCTTATGAAAGGCTGCATTTTGAAAGACAAAAGATCAAGGTTGTTTAAATCTACAGGAAGTTGACATTTGACATTCCACCAGTGATGGATTCAGCTTTAATGCAGCTACCACAGCTGGTTTTCTGGCCACAGAGTTCTGTGGTGGTCTGGACTAGGACAATAGGAAGGGGGGTCTGGTAGACGTTGGTTGGTGGTGGTCACCAGACGTGCTCTAGATGATTGTTGGGTGATATACGAGCTGTTACATAACTTTAACATGACACACATAGTGGGAAAAGAACAGAGGAAGAGGAAGAGAGAGTGAACGATATAATGAGCAGAATGAAAAATGAAAGAGAGAAGGAAAATAAAGGTTGAAGGGAAAAGTGACAGAAAGAAGGAAATAAAGCGATTGAGAGTGTGAGGTGGACCTCAGATCCCAGAAATACAACTGGCCATTGGTTCTCTTTATTAAACCCAGCTTTTGCACCTAATTGAGTGTCAGGTTAGACAAGCGTGCACACGCACACACACACACGCGCACACACAGATGCAGCAAATCCTATATGTAATCCTGAACCCACAGCATACGATCCCATTTAAGGCAAACAACGGCAAGAATGTTTGAGTATAGTGAGCATACGCTCTCTTGCATTGCGACTAAAAGCATGTTGATGATAATAGTCCTGGACTATTCACACTATATCACTCATAACAGTATCATTATTAAAACAAGTCTTTTGTTTTTACAAGTTCTCCCTACATCTACTGTGGGGCATGGGTGGTTGGGAGAAAAGGGTGGAAAAATTTAAGGTTACGTCAGAGGGACTTGCTTATATTTTTCTTCACACTGATATTTCCCATTGCTTAGAAACAAATGCATTCTCTTAGAAGACCATATTAACAACAGTTTTTACGCATTTCTGCACTGCATGAAAAAGGCTTCTCCTGTCATGGCCAGCATTTCACATTGCTGTGATCTAACTGCCTTCAGGAGCATGAGTCTGACGCAAATCCCCCCGTGTCTGTAATAGCTCTGTGTTATTGGAGGGGAAAAAGTGTCCATTTTCATATCACTCTATCACCTCCCTAAACTAATCCCTGTTACCCTGTGCATTTAATGTTGTCTGGTCCCAGAACTTACCCATCTATCCTTTCTCTCTCCTTTTCTCCCTTTTTGGTGTTTCTTGTTCGGCTATAATGCAGCTGTTGGTAGCATTGTTCTGTCCTATGAGACTGAACAGGGGAGGTTGCGGCACAGTTTTCCTGTGCAGATTTTGGCGGACATGGCCTTCTCACTCACAACCTTAATGTGTCCCATCTATTAATCAAGACAAGCCAGAGGAACATGAAGCTTTGGCCCGTCATATAATGGGTCCATACATGTAGCTCATGGAGATCATTTTGATAGTCCTTTTTCATTGTTCCACAATGGAAGTGAAAGAAGGAAGGACCACAAGCCTTTTTCATGGTCTGTGGTTGTCACAAATATCAGTAAAGAGATGGGAACCTTAATGAAAACCCTGAGATGTCTGTTTCAGCATGGCCTGGCCCCTCACTCAAGTATTCATACTACTTTGAAGAGGTAACTTACTGGTTTGGGAGAAATTTCTGCCTGTCTACTTGTCTGCTTCACGGATTGACATAAGGGCAAGAAGAAAGCAGGATGGAAAGGAAAGAAAGAAGGCCTTTTCATCCATACGCAACCTTATTTCTGACATTAAAAACACGTTGTGTCAGCATCAGGGAACCGATAAATAAATCTTGGATGGAACTTGAGACGGTTCTTGTCAATGAAAACTTCAATGAGCTACAGACGGCCGTTGCTCCACTCCTGGCAGATTGTGATGATGTTTTAAGTCAATCCAGACTCAGGCCTTCCTCTTTTCTTTTGTCTTCTTGAAACCCTCTGCTGTTTCTCTATCGCTCACTTCACGCCAGAGCTGATGAAGCCGATGCAGAACGCAATTATGTTGTGTTGTGCTGTCCCAAAATTGGAAAGTGGGTATTTATATGTTTAATAGGAAGAGAGGAACATAAAGTGGCTGAAATCTGCTCTTCCATCAATCAATATCTCACGTCAACAACGTCACCACACGACAGCTTTGTACATGCACACACATAAAACACACACACCTCCCCTGCGTGGTTGTGACTTCAGACACTCATCAGGGGACATAAGGCTTGTCATATCTCACCATGATTCTCCATTCATCATTCCCCTTTTCCACACACTGACTGCCGGCTTCTGGCAAAAGATGATATTTTAAAGAAATCAGAAGTCAACCGAGAGTGCACCAAGGATTTTCTCTCCCATGTTTGTTTGAATAGCCCACTTTTCTGTCTTGGGAAATGAGATGTGATTCCAGGCATGTTGGAGGACATGGATGATCCCAGTACTGGATCTGGAAGCCTGAATTTCATGTCCAACCTTTTCAACCTTATTTTTGCTCTACGATATGAATCATTGATGGTTTCTCAGGGGCATCTTTACGACTAAATCCAATATACCGTTGGCACAGAGTATAGCACTTAAATTGGTCATTCCTTTTAGACGCCTGGCTTGTCTTCGGTAGTTGAGCAGTGCAGTTTAGTTACCTGGCCAAGCTTGGATAGAGCAGAGTTTAGATTTAAGCTTTCGTTTTATGAAACATTACTGTGGTAAAGACTTTTAGGCCCCCTACAATGTGTCATCAATAAATACTAAATGTATTAAACAGACCTATGAAGACAAGGCAAGGTGTGTAGTGTACTGTTATTGTAAAGTACAAATGGATGTAATGTATATTATAGTGAAGGCTCTGCATTTATTAGTCACTCTGATAAATGAATAAAATAACTGTTGTGGTATCAAGAAAGCATCAGGAGCAATTTTAAAGCCATTAAAGGAAGGACTGATTCAACACAAGCTTTTACTTTCATCCGAAGTAAATAATGGTGTGAAGAAATGGATCATAAGGGATACATTACATGCATGGATAATTAATAAAGAAGATTCTATTTGATCAGTATTTAAGTAGCTGAATAACTGTTTAAGATGTTTAAAAACTTCACATACACACAAAGCAAAGAGCATAACTGAGACATGAAACAAAACGCACTCTAAGTAGAATGGGCTTAAAAGCACCCACAGCAGATTGCTCTGAATGTCACTAAGCCCTGAATCAGTGACAGCCCCAAATAAATCTGTTTGTGTTTATGTCATCTGGTAGTGTCTGCAGAGCTGGCTCCCTGCTGTGAGCCAACCGTCCCATCTAAGGGTAGTGACTAGTGCCGACTTAGCACATAGCTCCACGTCATAAGGCCATAAATTTCCACTGTAACTTTCATTGAAGTTCCTCAGCAGTACCAAAACCCCAGTCACGTCTTGGCTACCACCACACACAGACACAGTCAGCCTCTGCAAAGCTGAGACATAAATATTGATCTCAGTGGATTATTGATAAACAAGAACTCTCCGCTTGGTTTCTCTTTAATTCTCTTCCATAAGGGAAGAAGAGAGAAGCGGGAGAAAGCCTGAGAAAAAGAGCAGGCCTGAGTTATAGAGTCAGAGAGAGAGAAAGCAGTAATCCAGAGTTACATTTCAGTGACAGAGGGGGCTGGTTTAGCGTCATTAGCTGCGGTCTGTAGTTTCGAGCATCTCTCTCATGGAACCACACTGGCATTCCATCCTGGCTGCTACTTCAAAGCCAGAATGCCCCTGTTTCTTGTGCTAACTAAATTTGTCAGGGCAGCATTAGGCTGGCGATATGGGAGATTGAGAGGCAGCCCATCTCATCCGGAACTGTGTTTTAATGGCCTATCTCACCACCGGCTAATCATCTCCATACAAGTGGCAATGCGGGAATCCTCTATGTCACAGCACATGTTTCTCTATCACTCTGCCCACATCTGTCTCTCCCTTTTTCTCTTACTCTCATCTTTCTCACTTGTTCTATAACTCTTTCAGTTTTGCTCTGCACACCCCCACCCCACCCCAGCGTCTTCTAAACCCCACTGCCTAGGCCCATTAGTGTTGGCCAAATTGCTTCCGCATGAAGACTCCTTAATTGTGGTAATTCGGTGGCAGAGAGAACCAAGGTTTCAATGTGCAGAGAACATGTGTCACTGCTTTAGTGGGCAGACGGAAAGGCAGGCAGCACCTGGAGGGGATGGTAATCATGGAAATTAGACCCCCAGCCTCCGCTACCGCCAGCACTTACACACCATCACTGTCTTTAGACCACAACCCTTAAAGGCAGTGAGTACCACTTGCATACCCCACCACTCTACCCAGTGTGCTTGAAGCAGCTTGCCGGGGCTGCCTAATATGGAGAAGCATTTCTCTGTGATTAGACACTTGTTTGCTTGCCTCTTACTGTCTTTTCTGTATGTTCACCCAACTGCATTGTGGGGGTTCTTTACTTAAAAATCTTGCCTGTGAGGTGTATTCTTATATCGATGTAGAAGAATTGATCGACAATGGGGAAACCCTGGTAGTAGGGCTGCATGTGTCTTTGTGTGGTTATTTAGCAATGGCCGCTATCCCTGCTCATGTTAACTGCCCACTTCCTGTTCCTTACATATACAAACATTTGCTGTTGTTGTTGCCTGAAACGTAAAATGCATCTCTTTCGCTGTGCAAGGTCCTGCAAATGTCATAAGCAATGGCAAGCGTAAGGACAACAAATTTACTATAACTGCTTTTTGTCACTTGATGGTATAAAGCAGGGCTGTATCTAATGATTATTTAAATTATCCATTGTTTTCTCGATTAATCGATTAGTTGTTTTATCTATAAATTGTCAGAAAATGGTGAAAAATGTTTATCTGTGTTTCCCATAGCCCAAAGGGACGTCCTCAAATGTCTTGTTTTGTCCACAAAAAGATATTCAGTTTGCTGTCATAGAGGAGTAAAAAAACAAAACATTCCTTAATGATTGAAAAAATTACATTCTTTTAAAAGTCTCTAATATCCTAAGAATAATTATCTGGTAGGATAGAAGTGAGATTTTGTTAAAGGTGATTAAGTCTTTCCTGCAGACAGTGTTTGCCCACTGCCAAAGCTGCTCTCTTCTCTGCTTTAACTGCAGGACAAACCACTACTGGTTCACCTGGTCTGTTGTCCTGCCCTACTCTCTCTGCATGTGTCTGTATTTTTGTCAGTACTTGGCTAGGAGCCAGTAGACCTCCTGCTCCTGCTTACTACTTTAGCCCGTCCTGACTTAAGAGACACAGTTATTGTTTCTGCATCGACACTTAATGGCTCAGCTGGCTGTTTTCGGTCAACACAACTTGTCAATGTGTACCTCCTTTTCTGTCAGCCCCCTAGCTGCTGTGGGCCCATTGCCAGACTTGGAGCTATTAGTACTGTAGGTTCTCTTTCCTTCTCTGTCTTTCTCTGTCTGTTTACCTGCTCATTTGGGCTTGGTGATAGTGTACAACTTGTCAGTTGATCTGCACTGCATATAATGCATTTTATACGTGCCAGGGTACTAGTTTTCTGAAAAATAGCGGGACTCTTTACTCATGACTATAATGCAACTTTGTGCAGTGGAGATGTAGTAACTTGAATCGAAATACAGCTTTGATTGCTGTTTTAGCACAAGTCACTATCCTCATTCCATATCTGCTACAGCCTTGTTTTTCCTCATCTTTTAGTATCCATCAACCAATTAAAGTTCAAGAGCATACATAAAAAAAGTTCCTTCTTATAATATGTCAGCGTTCACATGCAAATGTCCTTTTCTTTTTTGCCAAAAAATATTTCCATGACATCATAAATGAAAATTGCTTAGTATTTTTCTGGTATTTTCTGGTGTTTTGTGAATGTAGGCTAAAACAAACACTGTGCTTCTTGTTTTAAAATTTAGATTTGCCTGGTCTAACATTATAGGCAGACAACTTTCCCATACCATTCTGCAAAGCAGTGAGAGCAGGACATGTTGGAATGTGTAAAACATGGCTCTGAAGTCTGCAGTCATGCACACAGACATACTGAGGCATATGCAAGACAACTATTGAGGAAGCAAAAAAGCAGTCCCCACATCCTATAATACATCAGTGTGTGCTTTCTCTTCTTTTATCTATGCTTTCTTTTTTCTTTCTATCCCTAGTATTTCTTCATTGACTGTCAATTCTGTCTCTCCTTCCCTTCATATTTTCCACATACGCCTCAGTGTTCAGGATGGCAAATCTAGCTGCTCATGGTTGCCCCCACAGCGTTTGACAGAGTGCCTTAGCCTCTGGCCCCTAGCTGTGTGTTTATGTACTTCTTGCACCTGTGCTAGCTTGAAGCACCACACACATTCACTCACTCAGTCACACAGAGAAACACACGTCTGGCTCTAATACACATGCTAATGCATCTTACATACATAAACTAAACTAAATACCACTGTTAAAACGACAAACTTCCAACCCTTATGTTTTTCCTCTTCCTGTGTACCCCACTTTTTTATAGTCTAACAGCTGGACAAAACATTGTCCAGAGCCCCCCCATACACAACAGCCACCACCCTAGCAGGTGCACCGTGCCCTTTTGGATATCTACGTGGGCAAAGACGGATATGTTATAGTGATACCCTAGTGCCATTTATCAAAGAGCAAATAGAGTAGAGTCATTGGCCCCTGTCATGTTCCAGATTGGTTTGCTCTTTTAACATTTTCATCTTTTTTTTTTTACAGAAAGAATGAATGACCCATGGGAACAATCTGTCTGTTTGGAGTTAATGGTCTATTCTTTTAGGAAAGGAAGATCATGTGTGTATAGCCAAGTGTCTGGTGAATTTCTTTTATCGCAAATGTATGTAATTATATTGTTTCCAGGAAGGAAAGCCCAGCTTTATGTAGTACCTATATCATGTTCTTATCTTTTGCTGTGGTACTGGACTATCAAATAACCATCAATTAACTCAAAATGTATGTGTGTGTACATAAGTGTGTATGTGTGTGTCAATATGGTAACTCTTCTCTGTCCCCTGGTTTCTACCAAAAGTAATAAATATTCAGTTCAATTTTGTTTATGTAGCACCAATTTATAACTGCTATATCAGGGCACCTTCCATATAGAGCAAGTCGAGATTGTACCATTTTTTAATATTATTTTTGAAACCCAACAATTCTCACTATGAGCAAACATTTTGTGAGAGTGGCAAGGAAAAACTCCCTTTTAACAGGTAGAAACCTCAAGTAGAAACTAGACGTGGAAGAGGAGCTCAGTGCATCCTGGGAAGCCTCCTGGCAGTCTAGACCAATAGCAGCATAACTAAGGGAAGGTTCAGGGCTCACCTGAACTAGCCCTAACTTCAAACTTTGTCGAAGAGGAAAGTCTTAGGCCCATTTTAAAATCTGGAAATGGTGTCTGCCTCTCGAACCCAAACTGGGACCTGGTTCCACAGGAGAGGAGCTTAATAGCTACCGGCTCTGGCTCCTATTCTACGTTTGGAGACTCTTGGAACCACAAGAAACCCTGCAGTCTGTGAGCACAGTATTCTAGTGGCGTAATAAGGTACTACGAGCTCTTTTAGGTATGAGGGTGCCTGACCAATAAGGGCTTTGTAGGTGAGCAGAAGGATTTAAAATTCTATTCTGGATTATACAGAAGGGCAGTCTAGAGAAAGTAATACAGGAGAAATATCTCTTTTCCTTGTTCTTGTCAGTACATGTGCCACAGCATTCTAGATCAACTGGTGAGTCTTTAAGGACTTGTTGGGGCATCCTGATTACAAGGCAGGATGTACCTGTTTTTTTGAAAGTACAAGTACAATAACTTTTGTTTCATCTAACATCAGAAAATTGCAGGTCATCCAGGATTTTACATGTTGAAGGCACACTTTAGCTAACTAATTGGTTTCATCTGGCTTGATCAATAGATATAATTTGGTATCATCTGCATAAAAGTGAAGACTTATAGACTGTATTCTTATAATATTGCCCAAAGGAAGCATATATAGGATGAATAAGATTGGATTGGAATAGGAACCAGATCATTTTGACAGTTGTTTACTTTGTTTACCCCAGTTATACAACATTGATATGTATGCATGCAACATAATGTATACCTCTATTATTCGAATCTGGCCCCAAGCTTAAGTATCGATTGCTTGTTTAGGTTCTGGGATGAAATAATTCACATAGACCAGTTCCACAGAGAAACAGTTAACCAAAGCCACAGAGAGAGGTGCAGCTCCATTTGACCTGCACATATATTAAGTAGCAGGAAGGGAGACAGAGCGAGGGTTATTAACGTTCCCATCTTCCATCTGGTCCAATAGAGGGCCTCTCAGACAGCAGGTGAAGAGGTTGCTGGGTAATTTGTCTGAGCGAGGGAGAGGAGGGAAGTCGTTGTTGATTTTAGCATTTGCCAGTAATACCCTTAGTTAAATGTGCTGTGTATATGTGTCCACTTGTATCTCACCCGTATCCACACTGCCTGCTTAATATGGGTCCAAGCCCGAAATGGGCTGGGAACCAGCGAATGCAAGGCATCGCGGTTCCCAGTACCAGCGGGGCTGGTAGTGCAGCATGACTTCCCGAAGTGCTGTGTGAAATTTGGTGTCAATCGGTTAAACGGTTACTCCATTAATAATTTATGAAAAAACACTTCCATTCACTTACATGCATTTTATATCTCCATAACCACAAGTCCGATTCATACAAACAAATAGGGAAAAAGAGCGTGTGTGTTACTTTGTGTCTATAACAACATTGTTTACACTATGTTCACCATGCCCTGTAGTCCCTCCTGTAGCCTGAGAAATGTGCAATGATCAGTATTAAATGATTTCATTAGACTATTATCAACACTCATGTTTAGTCTAATTTTTGGGACAAACAGGGCAGGAATCGGGACAACTGCTTGTAATTAGGGACTGTCACGAATTTTTAGGAATGTCTGGTCACCCTACTGGTCCTGCATTTGACAGAAAAAGCCCCACTGAGTTGTAAACTCAGTCAAAAAGTGCTGTGGACACTTGTAGGAAATGAAGTGCTATCACTGTAAGAGGGGATTATTCTGAGAAGTAAAGCCGTATTGGAACAGGTGATGTAAGAATTTAATGTGATTCCCTCAGACAGTTCCAGCTCACTGGAAGAATGTAGCTTGTGATGGATGGATCGTCCTCTGCTCTCTCAACAGGCGGTTTGGCACAGCACTCCCTAAACTACAGTATCTTTTAGCCATCTAGCTATTTCTCCCTCCTCCTCCTGTTATGTGTTTGAAATAACCTCTCACCATAGAAATAACATTGACATATCATAATGGCGAATATGTAATCCCCCCACTCCTTACCACAGTGCAAACCGTTTGATTTTGGAAAGATGGCAGACAGGAGGTTCTTCCACACTAGGCTGCCATTAAGAGAAATAATCATAGAGTGAAGAGCACTTGAGACTCCTGTGATGTAATGCTGGTGTTAGGTGAGTTGTAGTTGACACTAAGCTGGATAACGGCGTGACGGTGTTGGATATTGTATTGGAAATATATATCTTTTATAGCCTGTTACTCACACTCCTAACTCCTAATAGTTGTTATTTAACTTAAAATGTTCAAGTTACTCAACTCAGCACAATTGTGGGGAACTTGTAAAACATTCTTTGTTGATGTCCTTGTTGGGCGCCTTTTTAAAACAATATGTCTGTGATGTCTGGATTTCCCTGCAGTGTATCCAAAATCCCATCAGTATTTTGTAAATGTTTTCACACGAAGCTCCATAAATCCAGATGGGGTAAATAATACAAATAAAATGTACCCCTTGTAAATTTTTCGATCCTGTCAGGTTGTACATACAGATAAATAGACACGTAAAAATAAACAAATTTACTTGGGATTGGCATAGATTGTAGCAAGACTAAGACATCAGGTGCTAATAAACACGTATCATATATTGCAGTAAAAAGTATATAGATTGTAGCTTTGGGGGAACTGTTCCCTTATGTTTCAACAAACCTTTATAGCTTACTATAATAATATGCAAATGTTTTTTTTTTTATTTGACAGATGCAATAACAGGTTAACCTTGGAAACAGTCTGCACCGCTAGTATCCCTGCCAGGACTTAGATAAATGCAACACACTTCGCCTGGTTTTGGTGATATCTGAGTTTAAGAGGCCCTGCTTTCTCAGAACATTGGGAGAGACAGAGATGGAAAGAAAGGGGTCAAGAAAAATTAAAGGCCAATCAAGTGTTTAACAAAGGCACAGCAGCAGTGTTTAAACCTGCCGGACTGCACTTCATTTTCACTTTGTTTTGTTTTTTATTAGGTGTGAAGTCTCCGGGCCCGTCACCGACTCTTGAGGGCTCAGTCCAAAACCTGGAACTGAAGTTCTGCAGCCGTGCGACGGTGAAATGCGCCTCGGGAACCGTGGGAGCTGTAAAAGTGTGCGCCAGGACCCCAGGTGTGTGCAGCTGTGCCCTGTTAAAACTTTACTGCCTGTGTAGGAGGGAGAGAGTGAGACTGACTAGACTCTTCTTTTACTTTCTTTAACTTACACGTTTATACACTCTACTCTGTCTGGCTTCCTCTCTTTTCCCGCTCAAACTTTATCTTGATTTCTTTCCAGCCATGTGATTCAATTGCTGTTTTCTCCTGGGGTGCTGTCATTGGGCTCTGGCCATGTCTTTGATGGCAAGGATGTTATTGGAGCTAGTATCATAGGACAGAGTTCACAAGGTCAAACTGTACACATGATGTCAGGCAGATTATAAGATCTATTGCAGCTGTCAATATAGAAATACAAAGAAAAAAGCATGTGCCATTCATTTTCTTATTTCAAAATTAACATCTGTAGAGGTTGTATAAAATAATGTACACATAAAGAGTTACTATTAACTACTCGTGAATAAAAAGCACTGCAAGCATTGCTACACAGGTGAGTATTTGTCAACTCCTAGTTTACTGTGAATCATATTCCTGTTGGTCAGTTTTACCCTTTTTTATATACAGTATTTTACCTTGTGAGGGATGTTCCATTGGTCAATGCATTTTGTCTAACATATTTTGTTATGATTTTTCAAAACTGTTTCTGCAACACTAGCAGTTTCCCCCACAGATTTCACCTGTAGTTTCAACATGGATGATGTGGTGTCTTTTGGTGGTCTCAAATTGCTTTGAAGACTTAAACTGCTGACTGACAGACTATTTTAATTTCTGATCAATGCTAGAAGTTATTTAAACTTTTTAAAAACCTTCATGAAGTATCATCAATATTTTGTGTACCCCTTGTATTACTTAGTCTAAAACACAGCTTACAGCATGTTTATACTTTTAGTCATTTTCACCACTTCTCTTTAACTCAAGTCACAAAATAATGCAAATAAAAAGGATTTTTTTTGTAATCCATGAAGAATTCAAGACCATCTCTTGTTTTTCTATTTTTTGTACGCTCTTGGCCAATTTTAAAGACATTCTCGTTTGTTGACTCTTGTCTCTTAGGTTCGGGAGAGGGGGTTAAGGAGAAGCTGGTTCCTCTGATTCAGGGCCCATCTGACACCAAAGAACTCCATATGAGCCGCTGGCTTAATGAGATTCGAAAGCCTGAATCTTTGCTGGCCCCTGACCTGCTGGTGTTTTCTGTTCAGGTTCCTCAGCAAGGAGATGATTGCAGGAACTCAGGTAGAAGCTGCTGAAATGTTTTAAATGTTTATTACAGTCTTTCCTCTGCTCTCTCTGCTCTCCTCTCCCTTTCTATTGCATATATCAAAGTACCTTGCTCTGTGGTACAATTTCTTTCTTAATCTGTGTATTTTTGAAATCACAAATCACCATCCTGTGTTGATATATCAGTTTTTTAGCTCATTTTCTGGTCGTGGTTGTGGTGTTTGGACTTGTGACAGGCACTGGTAGCCCATATTCCATCTTAATTATTGGTGATCTAATGCAAAAGTCTTGGTTTGTTTAGGTCATCATATTTTCCTTCCTCCCAAAATGTCACGCAATGCCCCCTTTCAGTTATTTGTTTAGTAAAGCCGATAAGTGTTTTCCACTCCAGTATCCTTGAGGCAGGGTTGGCAATTCTGCGTTTCTTTACGGGCAGCATGAGTTCTCTAAACAGCAGTTAGTCTCTGTCAGCGCTGGGCAGAGCTGGCTAACAACAGCTAACCACTCAAGGATTGCTGTTGAAGTCTGCACTGATGTCAGGTTGCAGTTTTTGATTGTGTGTTTTGATTGTTTTGATTTGATTAGACCACAGATTATATCCACAGATTATATTTCTGGTGTCTGTGTGAGAGTGTGTGGGTGTATGCATGTGTGTTTAGATGGAGGGTGTGGGATTATTCAGTAGCCCTTCCAGAAGACTAAAAATCTAATTCAGATTCCACAGCTCAAAGTGCTGCAGTGCTTGATTTAGTAAGTAGAATATTAAATTACTACAACTCAGTGTGTCTCATGTATCTACAGCAGTAGCCAGGTATGTCCTCATCTGTTCAGCATGGTCTCCAGTGTTCTTTCAAGCAGAAATTGCTCCTGTAGTGCTTTTTTCTGTGAATGGGGCCATGAATATCAGTATGTCATCACTAAACTTTCCTTCCCACCTGCAACTGCAACTAGTTCTCCTATCAGAGAGGGCTCCCAGAGAAGATTTAAACCTTTGGAAGTAGATGTACTTGACAGTCTCTCCTATGTCATGGCCTTCAAGTGCTCCCAAGTCTCTAAAATCCACAAAAGGCGAGTCTCTCAAAGTCTCAAAGTACACTCTGGGCTGTTATCCTGCAACCCCCTCCTGTGCAAGAGAAGATACAGGAGAAGCCTGGGGTGACAGTGTAAAACAATACACCTCCAGTATTTGTTTTCAGAGTTGTCTTCAGTGTAACAACTGTACATCACTTTTAGCACAGGACTGCAGAGATTCTTTGTGTGGCCTTGACTTACGTAAACCCCTAAACCAGGCCCTGAATCAAATCAGGCCCCTGGGCCTTAAACATGTCAGCGCTGAGATGGAGATAGAGCTGGCCTCGGGTGGTTTCAGGCTGTGAAGAGAAGATACAGCTGTAGCTTAGGGTGTTGTGAAGTAAGAAGATAAGTACGGTTTAGAGACAGTGGTTTTGGGAGGTCATCTCTAACCAGGAATTCCATTGCTGTTTGAATGTCACCGGTCAATCAATGTCCCATTGCTAGTGAACAGAGCACCAAGTCACTGCGATAAATTGAAAATGTAAGGCAGGGAAAATCTTACATTTTATAGGCAACTCACGTTTTGATAAATGTGAGGACAGTCATTTAATATACTTTGTGAAAGTTGCAATGACATAAGAGCAGATTTTAAGAACAGTGTTGTATTTCTGACATGGGATTGTTCCAACCTTTACAGCCTCACAGACATAGATAGATTTTTTTAGGAACTCTGGTCAATTCTATTTAGTGCACAGCCTCAGACTATTACTTTGATTTAGAGAGCATATTATTTCAGCAAAGCAATGGCTCATAAAGATGGTACATATTTTTGAATATTAAAACCTGATCTGAACACAAACCAGAAGACCAAAAGGAAGCAAGAAGAGAGGGGGAGAGAAAGAAGATGAAGGTGAAAGGGAGGTGGGGGGGCTGACTCCCAGAAGCACTGGATATATCTCCAGCAGATGTGGAACAGTGCAGGTCTGCGCTCCTTCTCCTCACGGCCTCAATACTCGCCTCTTTTTTCCCCCTTTCTTATATATTTAATGTTCTTTGTTTCTTGCTTTCTTTCTTTCTCACTCTGTCTGCATCTCTCTTTTGTCTCCAACCCTTTTGGTCTCATATCTAATACTTTCTGTCTCTCCTTCTGTTAAGACAATTTCTTACTGGCTAGTGATAGGTACAAAGGAAACGACCTTGTAAGCCATTTTAAATAGCAACCTTTTTTGAACACAAGGCATCACATAGCAGCTGACACACACACACACACACACACACACACACACACACAATTTCTGCCAGAATTTGTTCTTTTATCTCCAATATACTTGTCTCTATAGTCAAAGTTAGAGACAGCAGTGTGGATTGACAGTAACAATTTTACCAGACTGGAACATTTCTTTCTCTCTCTCTCTCTCTCTCTCTCTCTGCGTGTGTTGTGTCAAATGTGTTGCTGAAGGAAGAACTTGCAAAGTTAGTGTGTGTGTGCACAGGCATTTTTGGGTGTCTACTTATAGGTCTGTTTTTTGTATGGAGGTCAGATTTACATCAAAGGTTTTAGTCAGTCCACATGTCCCATGTCCCCGCTGTCATCCAGAGGGTGACTGGGAGCCTGTTAGTGCAGCGTTAATGGAATGATGGATGCAATGCCTCATTCTGCCAGAGATGAAAGGTGGAGTAGCACTACTCTAAATGAGCTGCACCCTTTGCTCCCATAGGACCGACTCAGAGGCTCAACATTTTGTGATCATGACATTTCTGAATTGTTGGAGAGCTTGGCCTTGGCATCAAACACATTTTATTCATCCCATGTGGTTCTGTTGATTCAATTTAGTAAATTCTTAAAGCTTGATTATTATACATAGAGCGTAGGACTTGCATAGGGGCTTGAGAGAAAAGCTAACTCCTTACACCATAGACATACTGAAAACATTAGGATATAATGAGCACAATCAACTTTTATATTCTCTTTTACATTTGATTAGTCGCTTCTGTTTTTTGTAGCAATGCAAAGCACTGCAAGTGTTGTGGAATCTGCCAGCCCAATTCTCAAAGCATTATATTTATTCAAGGAAGAAGGG
>JAPMOB010205234.1:0-10544 GCA_029875015.1 Lepomis gibbosus
GCTGGCATCCAACTTAAAGGTGCATTGCTGCCACCTACAGTACTGGAGTGTGAAACAGATTAGTGGGGGAAAAACAGGTGGTGATGACTGCGTGTGTGGCGGGTGGTGGGCCGGCCCGCCGGCCGTCCTGGAGTACCGGCCGTTCTGTGATTCTCCAGATCACACAGATGGCCAGTCCGCCCCTGCCTTTCAGTCAATAAGTAGAGGCTGCAATCTCTTTCTGGCAAGTAGAATACTGCATTACATGGCTTGTATTGACCATTTAAATGTATTTTAACAGGTAAAAAGAACTGGATGGTTGGTACACAGCAAGTTAAATAATGTAGGTAATATGTAGATAAGAATCATTGAAAAAGAGATCATGTCTGCTGTCCAGGCTACGCAAAATCTGATTTCAGGTCTATCAACACCTTATACAGCCTACGTTTTACACACATTTAAAAATGGGGACATTTCTAGGGACAGCTCCAGATTGGGGGAGAGACCACCAAAACCGGGGACTGTCCCCGGAGAATGTCTGGTCAGCCTAACTGTAACTTTGGTACTCCAGTGCTCAGTGGGTTTATAAGAACTTTTTCACCTAAGGTGAAAGTGATGGGTATAACCAAAACAATGAGCTGAAAGACAATAAAATACTCAGTAACGCTGAGGGGAACTGCAGAGTTGGTGATAATTCTCTGTGGGTTTTCACATTAAACCTACATATAGTTAAATGAGATAAAATTACAGATTATGCTTTAAAATCAGGTATCAATTCAGAGGCAAAGTGTTTAGTTAACATTAGCCAAACAGGGGCAGTTGGAGACTACAGACTATCCTTATTTTCGTCCTTTAACTGGTCAGAATCTTTTATACATTCTATGGTCAGAATGCATATTAGTTGATTGCTAGTGGCTGTTTTTGTCTCTTATGCTAATGTTTGCTCTTCTAACACCAGGAATGGAGAAGAGAGGTCATGTGCAACACTGTAAGAGGAAACAGTGTGGTCATGTGGGAAAATGATGTCAAATTTATGTTTAAAATACTACATGTTAAACAGCATGCCTAGTCACAGCATTTTCTTCCAGTTCTGCAGTGGTCATGCTACAACTAGCAACCGGCTAATTCCACTTGTCCTATAATGGCATGGCAGAGAACACCACTCTTTTAGTGCTGTGGTGTTGATTGATCTCTAAGCCAGTTCCAGTTAAATACAGCAGGCTGATATTAACTAGCTTTAATAGTTTGTCAGTTGAATTTCTTTAATACAGTGGCATCCAGGGCTGTTTAGACTGCTTATTTCCCCCTTTGTAGACTTAGGTTAGCTGCATGAATCACAGTTGATATGTTGTAAGTTATTGTGTCTGCTGCGTCACAAGAAGAATGATGTAATATGCTGCTTGTGCCTTTTGAGCTTCTGCTTTATCTCTGTTATACTTACAGCGTAGCCTTGTGTTTGAGTAAGATAAAAAAGTACTCCTTTGTTGTGGGAACCACCACTGTCAATCAATTCAGTTTGGGCTCTAATAGCTAGCAGCAGATCAGCGGTGTGAAAGAACATTTAAGTAAATTTACAGCAAATGTTGGCTTTTAAGGACAAAGAAAGTTACTTTACTGTAGGCTATGTGAACCTCGAGCAAAAATGTGAGGTCTTTTAGAGGTATAACAGCCAGTTTAACCCCAAACATTAACAATAAAATACACCTCATCTCTCTTGTAGTCTGATCATGAAGATAGTTGTTTTTTATGGCCCAGTTTTGAGATATCCATCTGCTAGATTTCTGCCTCAACCCCAACACCCTGTAATCCAGAGTGTTCATATTAACATGGACACCGTTTCATAAAAGAGTAATTGCAGTTATGTTTTTTTTTTACTGTAAATTTTCAATGTGGTGAGCAGCACACACTGAGTCTCTTTTAACCTTTTAAGTCACATAGACTCCAGTTTTGAGTGAGGTCACACTTGAATCAATACATTAATCTAAGAATTAAAAAGGAATATCCTGAAAAATTGAGGAAAATCACATGACTACAGAACACACTGCAAAAGGCGTTTGTGCCATATGTGTCAAGCTTGCTCACAGGAAAGGGGTAGTATTACTGTTAGATCAGCTAAATCTTAGAGCTGGGATCACACTGGAAATAGCAATTGTCAGTAAAACACTCAGCACCATCCTGGAACATACCGGATTTGATGTTTTTTTCTTGCCATTTGGTAACATCATACGCTTATACTACATATATTGTAGGGGCTGACTTCCTGTATTACTTTTACTTGAGTGACATTCTCAATGCAGGACGTATACTTGAAATTAAGTATTCTTATAAAGCAGTATTGATACTTTTACATCAGTAGAGTATCTGAATAGACTACTTCATCAACCCCTAACCCTTTAGGATAATCACATTCTCATGAAAGAAAAAGGCAACAGCACCCTGGCATTAGCTCTTCCCCAAAATAAATGGACAAAACATAAATGCCATCATAACCTGTTGCACTGTACATTCAACATTGCCAGGCTTGACATGGTAACTGAAGTTCATCAAAGTCCAACGAGAAGGCTATGGCTCAAGTAGAAGGGATCCTAAATCCTATTTTGCCTCACCATCATAGCCAAAACATATTTTATAATTGACATAGTTATACTGTAAAGAGTGAATTAGTGTTCATTTAAAATCTAACAGGCTTACATTCCCATATGCCTTATAACGGTCTGATCTGCCTTTTTTAAATTGTCAGTAGTGACTGCTCACATTCTCCCATACAAATGGGCTCAAAAAAATCCAAACGTCAGCATTTCTGTAGCAAATTGGTGACACTCTTGGTGCAGTTCATATATTAGAAATATGACTTGGTGAGAAAACATGAAATCAGAATCGGGTATTTCAAAAACTCTGAGAAGCTATACTGACCTATTTATTAGTTAATGGTGAGTCATCACATCTGGTTTTCTTGCTCTGGCTGCCTGACTTTCGACCCCTACTCCTCCCCCTCTCCATGACAGTTACAACATCTCCCCGTCCCAACAGAGTACAGTGCCTGCAATGTATATTCACCCAGCTATACATGATCCCAGACCCCTCTCAAACTCACCCTGTGTCTTTGGAAACAACGCTGGCTTCCATCATATTTCCACAGATTGGGTGTTCGTCTGCTCTCTGTCACTCTGTCTTTCTCTCAGCTCCATCTAAAACCCCGCCTCCTCTCTGCTCCCCCCCTTTTTTCTTTCTCCTGTTGATCGGAGCAGGACTGAATAAGGAAAAACTAAATGGCCAAGGGGAAAATGTGTTTCTATGTGTCAGCCCTCCCCTCTGTTTCTGCCTCTAACTTCCTGAGCTGATCGTCAGCAGGAAGAGGCTGAGCACTTCAGCTAGACTTCCCCTGCTCTCACTGTCTTTTTTGGTCTATGACATACTGTTTTATAACTGTCTCATGCAGTAATGCTTTCTTGTTCTACTGCAGACATTCCCCTCTAGTGTTGTTATTTTTTTTTAATAGTGAGCAGTCAAATGAACAAATCATCCAAATGATTTCATCTGATCTCTTCATCTTTGCTTGTTTTTTTGCATGTTGAAACGGCACACATCTTGAATTAAAAAAAAAGTCTTATGGAAATACGACCCTGCTCACATTCCATGTGCATGTGGCATGAATATTCAACAGATGCTCTTTAGCCTCCTCCTCTCCTTCCTTCTCCCCTCCCCTTTCCTTTAAAGATTTCCAGATGTTCAACCGTTCAAACTGTGGAATGTACAACTTCATGTTTGCAGCAAGCCTCACTCTTTGCGCCCTCCCCCCTTCTCTCCCTGCCTCTCACCTCAGCCTTTTATGTTCACAATTGCTCCCCTCATTTGTAATCTTTTTTAACCTCCTCACTGTTTTTAGTTTCTACATCTGCGCAGATCACTGAGATTGGACTGACTTACTGGAGTGTAAAGAATACAAATCAGGAGGAAAGAATAAATATTTCTGAATATTGGCATTAAATAATGATGTTAATGAGAAGCTACTGTCAGTTAAATCCCAGCACAGCTACAGTTTACCAAAAGCATGGTCCAAAGGTCACTGTCTCCCTGTGGATTGGGCCACATGTTTTGCATTTTATTTCTAAACTGAAGCTCAAAAGCAAAATAAAATCCCCCCACCCTGCTCTGACCTGTAGGTCCCAGAGGTCTCAAGTTGCATTCACATTTATTGTAAAACCTACAGGTGCATGCTCATGTACATGCTTATGTGGTCAGGACATACACACAAAATCACACAATGCAGCCAAGCGTGCTGACTGTGCAGCTGCTTCCTGTGCAAACATAGGTGGACGTTGCTGTTATTATTCTGCAGCCTCTTCAACCTTTCCGCTGAACTTTTTTTTAGACAATTAGCCCTGAAATTGCTTTCCTACAAGCTACCACCAGCACTGAGCAACCACTGGAGGGAGTTATGGTACAGAGTATTACACACTTTAGTGGCATTAGTAGTGGCAACCTGTTCTCATTCCCAGTGAGGGTGGTGGAGTGCTACAGTTTTTTTCAACTTTTGCTAACATGCATTGTTCAAAACTGTCAAAACCCATTGAACAGGCAGCAAAACAAAAGTGTATGTGTAAAAAAATGTTTCATTGCTTTCACACAAAATGCAATCAGTTACCACTTTCTCCAATGTCCATGAACTCTTTTCTCATTCCTACTCCACCACCCCCGAAACACTGTGTATTTGCAGCACATTGTTTCAAATGCTAATACCCCGTGACCAAAACTGTTAAAAACACATTCAAAACAGAATGATGCAAATATCCTGCATTTCTGCAGCAATCAGACTGAAATATATAGAATATCTTCACGTAAACGTTAACGACATATATTTTTGTCTATGTGCATTGAGAACTGCATGTAGTTTTGGACAGAAGTGTGGTTAGAACTTAGTGTAAAGCAGGAAATGTGCTTGTATTTTAGTAGACTTGACTCAAGGTGTTGGTACATGAATTTCAGGTTGTGGTCATTGTAGCTCAAGTTTCAGTGTTGCTGTCTAGACAATTGACAAAAAAACTGTCTTACAGCTCTGAAATTTTAGGAATTAGTTTTTTGTTTTTATTTTGCACAAGTAAATTACTATAGACAATGATATAGATAAAGATGTTGAAGCCAATTTCTGCATTTCTGATTTATTCTTGTTACATTTTCTTTACTACAGTCAATAAAGAGAAAATATGTTCTTATTCTATGAATTATTGATTTATGTGAAAAATCATTTAAAATTAAAAGTTAAAATTAAAAATTCAAAGTAAATAATTTATGTAATAATCCCTGCATTGTATACTGTTGGTAGTGTTTTTTTAGGTCTGTGTGTTATGAGTGAGAGCAGTTGTCGGTGTTTGGTCGAAAGAGTTTATTTTGGGACATGAGGTGTTTTGGTGGTTTGAATGAGTTTTGGAATTGAGAACTATTTGGCCAAGATCAATGTTGGTAATACAGACTGTATGAAGACTTTTGAAAAAGTTTTGACCAATGCTTGTTAGCAATTGAAAAAAATGTGTTAGAAGGATTAGCCTCTTGAGGTGAACCACATTGCTTTCAACAAGAGACCAAGAGTCCTTAAAATAAATATAGAGAAAACTGCTTGAAACGGTTGCTTGCTGCTGGAAGCAATGTTAGTGAGAGGCTTGCAAAATCAAACAATAAGCCAAATGATGCTAAAATGCTTCGTAGTGCTGTGGGGAACTGCAGGGTTTAGTCAGTTGGTTCATCATTACGAGGGACCCTGTTCACATTAGTTGAGCCAATGATAATTTAAAAATGTTGATAGTGTAGCTTTAAAGATCCGCTACATAGGCAAACATGACCCTATTTCTACCTATGGGTACAACTAAAGTAACTTAACCTATATTTTATCTGCCAGGTCAGCAGCATCCATACTCATCACTGCAAAAAAATAGCAGGTAAAAAAAGATTAAAACGATGTGTTATCATTCCTGTATACTGTATAGTTAATGTTCTATATTTCACTATCTCCGCCCTACTTGCAAGCTCACTGCACTTGCTGTGAAAATATGATTTGTGGTATTTGTGTCAGTAAGAGGCCACCATATGCTGTGCCAGACGCCTACTGTGGTGCTTCTGAATACATTTCTGACCAGTATATTATCTTTTATCTGCTTTCTGAACACAGCCACTCTGTCCTGTTTGTGCTGAAAGAGACACTGAGCATTTGGTTTAGGTGATTCATTTGTTCAGCAGGCAGTGGGATATGAATGTCTTTTCAAAATTCCTAACTGATGACAATAAATGAGGAGGAACGCAGCTGTCTCTTCATACAGCATGAGTTTTTTTTCCTGATGGAGATAGACATGACTGATGGATATAGTGAAGCTGAGGTCATGTACTGTAGCCTTCATACACACATATGGAATATTAGACATACATAATTTAACATACAGAACTAAAATGGACACTTCCACACTG
Source organism: Lepomis gibbosus (assembly GCA_029875015.1). Classification (NCBI taxonomy): domain Eukaryota; kingdom Metazoa; phylum Chordata; class Actinopteri; order Centrarchiformes; family Centrarchidae; genus Lepomis; species Lepomis gibbosus. The sequence goes on from JAPMOB010205234.1 coordinate 6,436, forward strand.
AAATGTTTTATGTTCAAAAACTCCCAAATACATTAACTACTGAAAACCTTCATCATCTCACATGAAACTATTTCTTTTTTTGATGTATCTACACATTACACTGAGGAGAGGTTGGTGCACAGATTACAATCCATACAGAAAAAGAAAAAATAGATTGCACCTCTGAATTGAACCTGCTCTGCCTTTGGTGCCTGTGTCTTGTCACACTCCCTTGAGTTCCTGTTTCCTCATCTAGTGTTTGCCAGTCTAAAGAGGAGTTTGCAGTCCTGCCTGAATTCACCCTGCAGCATTAAGGCTGGGTTTAGCGTAGAGCCTGCCAGCCACCTGCTAGCTCCAATTCCTGAGTCAGCCAAGCTCCAGCCTTCTAGCCTTTAGCCTGCATCTAAGCCTGCTTTACAGACAGGCTAACATCTAGCCTGCGAGTCCCCAGAGCGCTATCCTCCAGCATGCAAGCAGCTGGCCTGCTAGAATTCAGCATTCACTCTGGCCTGTTATATTGCTGATTCTATCTCCAATGATTCCCTTTCTGGCCTTCAAGATGGCCCCCCCCTTTATGAAGGTGGGGCTCTTGATGATGTAGAGGCTCCCTGTCATCCAGCAGGCACCCCAGAGATTCTGCTGGCCAGCACCTCAAAGGCTCAGTGGCCCAGTGTCACCAGTCCTGTCTGCTTCACAGTCAGCGGCCTGGCCGACTCCTGCTTCTTGTTTCCAGTGGGCAGCCCGGTCAACCACTGCTCCTGGCCCCTCAGCCTGCTCCTGAGCTGCTGCTGTTTCCAGTTCCTGCACTGCAGTCCTGCCGAGATGCAGCAGCTTTCTCCTGACCGTGTTCAGCTGCAGCAGCTGTCTCCTCCATCGGCTGGCAGAACTGTTCTCCCTTCACTGGGACCGGTCTGCAACACTGTTCTCCCTTCATTGGGACTTTGCTTCTGTCTTGCCCCCAGGCCGCCTGCCTGAGGTCTCCAGCTCCGCTTCGGTACTGCCCCCAGGCCGGTCATGTGGGATCACCAGCTCCATTCTTCAGCTTCTCGACACGTGTCCCTGATTTCATTGTCTATGCTGCCCTAATTAGTTTCTCCTGCGTTATCTTCCCCTCACACTCACTTTGTTGTCGTCTTCATGTCAAGCACTCCTGCCCTTTCCCAGTGTTTTGGATTTCCTGTCTTTTGTTGTGGACCTTTTGGTTTTTGCTTATTGCCTGCTCCCGTTTGCCTTTGTGGATTGCTTGCCTTGTTTGGACCCTTCTCTGTTTCCCCCTTGTTGTACATTTACATTTATGTGACGCTTTTATCCAAAGTGATTTAAAATTGCTGTACATGTCAGAGCTCGCACGGCTCTGGAGCAATTAGAGGTTAACTGTCTTACTCAGTTACACAATGGTGGATGGAACCGGGGTCTCTCACGCCAAAAGCATGTGTCTTAACCATTGTGCCATCACCACCTCAGTGATCATTGAATTATTGAACTGAACCTGCTCTGCCTCTGTGTCAGCATCTGGGCCCTGATTTTACATACCGTGACAGTTTACACCTCATTGTCAGCAAGATTCCAACATTTGTGGAACTTGCACAACCATAGTGCAATGGCTGAGCCTATTATGCAAGTGAAGTGGAAGTTTCTCAAATTTGCACTGTGGGTATGTTTGGATCACAAAGCTTGTGGCCTTACATTAAGATCAAACTATTACCCCCATTAAAAAGTTAGACCTCAGAAAACATAAATATAAGCTTAAACGTATTTACTGTCAGGCTTCATGTTGGTCTGTTGGTCTCACCAAACACAACATGCTCAACCAGTGCCCAGTGTGAAAACACCAGGAAATGCAACTTTCCACAGATTTTCAGGCAAATTCATTATTTCTTTTGAGACAGTGTATTTTTTTTTACTGTTGACTGAGCTCTTTCTCTTGCTTCTCTCTGTCTCCTGTCTGTCTTTCTCTCCAACACGCTCACAGAGTCAACACCACTTGAGCTCACAGAGCGAACAAGCATAATAAAGGGGAGTGTGAGTCAGTCTTTGTCTCTGTCAATCTCAGAAAACATCATGGAAACGACTGGCCCAATTTTAACAAGACTGTGGTGAATGGTACAGCTTGCTATCAAAACCCTCAAGGTATATCTCTGTATGTTGTATTGATTTAATTTATCGCATTTTAATGCACACTGGCTGCACAGCTGTTTGTATAGTGAACCACATGTATCCTCTTTGTGGACACACTGTCTTGGCATCGAGTAAGCCTGATGATTCTTGCAGGAATATTTGATGCTTGATGATGGTTTTCCTTCCAAATTAGTCTTAAAAAAGGAGGATTCCCTCGTGCACAGTGATAATATTGAGTCTGAGTGTCCAGCTTGTATTTTAGTTAGGACATTTTATAGTAGTTAATTATTTAATAGATTTCAATGACATTTGATGGAAACACAGTTAAAGGGCCCAGAAGGAAGGGATTCCATACCCATTTCTTAACCAATTTTCTTTTTTTTAAACTTTTGCAAAACTATTCCTGCAACAACTTTATTCCTGTCTACACCTAATTTTGGATGATCTTTTTCAATAGTCCACAGTGTTACCACTTTCCACTTCTTATATGTACGGTCAATTTGAAATCATCTGCTGTAACTCTTGAACATGTGGTGTATGGTACCAAAATTTAAAATGTGCCTGCACAAACTATGCAAATAAATTTGGAAGGTAACAGGTCATAAATCAGTGGTTGTGATGCAGACTAACTCTGGGCTCTTGCGAGATCCTGATGTTCCTACATAGGATTTTGATGAGTATAAGTCATGGCCACCATTGTGTCTGTCACGATGTATATTTTGCATGAAGACTATATATTGGCCAATAATAGCTTATCACAGCTATTTAAGAGTATATGTCAGCTGATAAGTAACAAGAAATTGCAGTAAAGAAAACCCACTTAGTAGCTGTTTTAGACAGTCTTAGTCAGCAGATGGATCTTCCCAGTTGTCATGGAAATGTGGATGTGACTGAAATGAACTGTCAATCTCAACAACATATCACGGAATTTAGAAACAGTGTATCCATTACATAGTTTGTCCACCAGAGAGCACAGACAAGTTTATTTTTCAACTGTAAAATGTCCCACTCACTTCATATCTTGGTCACATCCCCTAATGACCAAATTCGAGAGGACTCTTCATATATAATTTTGTTGATGTTTTGTGTTGATGTATTGAAAAATCATTACTGGCCAGTACATTATAATCTGATTATTAATTTGATTACCATTAACTGAGTATTTGCACTTTAATCTTGAGACAGTTCGGGATTTATAAGTATATTGTAAAGTATAAGTATATTGCAGTCTTGGCAGAGGTATACAGCCTCTTATGCTATTGTTTACTTATGTTTACTGCTTTGTGTTTCACTGGATTCCCAAAAGATCAATCTTGCAATGTGTCAGTCAAACTATGTGGGCAGCACAGTGGCATCTTCTTCCTTGGATTTTTTGATTTGGATGAAGTTTGTGTTTCTGTAGGTGGCGCTCGTGTTTTTTTTTTTTTTGCCCAAACATGGTGTGCTGCTGCTGCTCAATCTTAATACTCTGTCCCTTCTTTTCTGTTTATTCCACACAAAATGGAAACAGAAAATACATCAGTGTCTGTTCACCAGAGGATTTCATGTTAGGATTGTCTGGTGCAGCAAAAGCTAACTGTTGTTCAGATAGAAAGGAGCTCAAAACATACCTTATGATGCTGCTGATAATTACATTAGCATCTCTCAATGATGAAAAAAAGATCCTGTTTTTCCACACAGCTATTACAGCAATGGTCAAATGATGTTGCTGATGACGATGCTTTTAAATTGCACTGTACAGTGTGTGAGTATCCATTGTTGCTCTTTCCTTTTCTGTCGCTCTCACTCTCCCTGCCGCCTCCACAGTGATGCGTGTTGCATTAACGCTGAGGTGAAGAGTGGGAGGTAGAGGGCAAACTGAGAGGGCTACAAGAGGGATGGAGAGAGAGCCAGAGAAGAAAAGAGTGTGTGGGAGACTGAAACACAGATATGTGGGATAGATAGATAGATAGATAGATAGATAGATAGATAGATAGATAGATAGATAGATAGATAGATAGATAGATAGATAG
>JAPMOB010205235.1:0-13486 GCA_029875015.1 Lepomis gibbosus
TTAGTACTTGTTTAGCTCTGTCCTGTCCCTCATGTCCAGTTCTCTACCATCATGCTTAGGTTCTGTTTGTCTGGTTGCCAGTTTCATTTATCATCTGATTTGTTTGTTGCATTCATCCACTTCTGTAAGTTACTTCATATCTGTCTTGTCTTATATCTCCTAGGTTGTGTCTTTAGTTCTTAGTCCTGTGCCTTAGTCCCTGTCTTTCCTGGTCTGTGTACTTCTGTGTTTTGCTCATGTCTGCCCTGAGTTCTGTTCAAAACGTATCTTCGGTCTGTGTTTCTTATTGTGTAGTTGTGATCTGGATTAGTTTGTTTTCATTATTCTGTTAAAACTTATTTTGACATGTTTGGTGTTCAGTACTTGTGTTATGTCTGTTCACCTCCAGTAATCTGCCTGTCAGCCAGTCTCTCTGTTTTCCCCTTATGTCTCTCTGCCTCGTTAACCCTGATCCCAGTCACCTGTGTTGCTCCCGCCCTGCTCGTTAGTCCCTGTGTATAAATATTTGGTGTTTCTGTTTAGTCCTCCTCGCATGTCTGCCCTGTCCTGTTGGATGTTGTGCCACTACCAGTTACCTGCTTTTGGATATTCCTGTGAGTTTTGTTTTTGTAATATTACAGAACAAAATAAGAGTGCTGATTTAGCATCGCACTCCATAACATTTTGGGACCTGTGATGGACAGTTTAAGGATCAAAATCTATGTAGCAGAAGCAGAGATATTGACTTTTTTTCATTCCATGCAGTCTTCTTCTTTGTTAAAGGAATGGTGCCTACATTACCTACAATGCAGCTCAACTACAGTTTGGTCCAAGATTCAGGTGTGTTAAATGCTAGTAGCGGTTAAAGTAGCCTCGAGCTGCTAGCTTAAAGCAGAGATGAGGATGGGGCTACAGAGGGTTGGTAAGCTAACTTCTTTCTGTGCAATCTTTATGTGTGAACTAGGCTACTCAACGACGCATCAAAACGGCTCCCCGACTCATCACTGCCACATAGCCGACTTGTGACAGATATCTAGCATGCCAAATATCTGGCGGGGTCGACCGACTCAACATCCACATCCAGCCAATGAGAGTAGGCAGCTGGCAGAGCAGGCAGCCACTTTTTATCTGCAAAACACTTCTTACTCTCCTCCTGCTCTCTCTGTAGCACAGACAATCCCTGCTACCTGCGTGTGCTAATCCATTCTTTCACCCAGATTCTTTGTTTTTATAATTACAATCTTTATAATAACAAACAGCAGCTGTTTCGTGTGTAGGTTCGCATCATTTTCCTCACAAGACAGGAAGTTGTGTAATGTGAACGGCACGGCCATCGACCGACGCTGAAAGTCATGTAGTCTGCAGGAGCCTTAAGAGTTACGATTGGGCCAGCCCGGTATAGAAAATGATCCAATGGGCCGCTGTGGACCGTGCTCTATGGGCCGGTTGTTGGCCCATTTTATAAAACAGAAGTAGGCTACCAACCCCAACAGTGCGTCGGCCCACCGGGCATTTGCCCTGTATGCCAGATTACCAGTCCCCCCTGGCTGTGTTGTACCAATTAAGTGTAGCCTATATAACCAAAGTATTGACATTTTAATCATTTAAAGACTGAACACACTTAATGTTATCAATAGCCAAGTTGATATGATGCCTCTCTCTGATGACCTCACCCCGTCAAAGTAAGAGCAGCTCAGCAGATGTCATTCTCCCAGGACTGTCAGTGACTGAACTGCTGCAGAGGGAGATGTAATGAACAACACACTTTTCATTGTTTAATAGCAGCAATTTTCTAAACAAATCCATCTCAAGTTTAATTATTAAGAAAACAAAACGTGGCTGCTGTTTTGAACTGATCTTACATTAATGAACTTTTTTCCCTCTTTTGTTTTCTTCAAGCTAAATTTTGACAGTGTTGGTGGAGGAAATACCAAAGGAGTTGATGAAGTAAAGAATGATGACATTGATGAAGTTAAATATAGTGAGGATATAAGGAGAAAATCCCGATTGACATGCTTGAGAATAAAGAGACTGAATCTTGTGTGTTGATCTTACTGATTCTCCTGACAGCACAAAAAACGAAGTGATGCCTCCCTCTTTCTCCTCCTCCTCCTCCTCCTCTTCCCCTCGTTCATCTTCTCCTCATCCCTCTTTCTGGCTCTGGAACATCCTTTCTGTGCATTATTTATGAGCTGTCTGTCTCAGCTGATGTTAATCATATTATGATTATGTACCATCAAAGCACAAGGATATGTTTAGAAAAATAGTAATCCTGCAATATAAAAACATAAAAGTAAAATTTAGGCTGACATACTGTTTTTTTTTTTTTATGAAAAAGCTTGCAGAGATAAAATAAGCGCTCATATTCTGTAGCTGATCAATACTGAATGTGGTATACTCTGTGTCTTACAGATTGTTGTTGATTTTCTTTGAAAACAACTGTTTAGTCAGCCTAGTGTGAACTAGGCTTTACTGCCAGTTACCTGCCCCACCCCTGCTTAGTTGCAGTTTGTTCACGTTGCCCCTCCACTGTCCTCATTCAACAACTCTTCACTTGCTGCACCACATATCGATGTTGATGTTTTTAGGGTAGGGTCTCTAAAAATATAATCCTGCACTAGTAACAAAATTAACCGCAACCCTTTTTTGTAACTTTAAAAAATGTCTCACACAAGGGGTCAGTGTATAAATATAGACAATATAGAAAATGAGAATGGATAAGTTTTATAAGACTAAGTCTACAGCCATGGTAGCAGCTCTGTGATGCATGGTAGCATGCTCCCATTGACAATGTTTACATGCTGATGTTTTGTAGGTATAATATTCACCATGTTCACCCACTTAGTCAGGTTTAGTTTGTTACTAATCAGCACTGAAAAAAGTGCAGCAGAGGCTGATGGGGATGTTTAGTTAGTTTTGCAGCTATTTGGTCATAAACCAAAATATTAGGCAAAATGAAACTTTGACCGGTTCTAGGTGAGAAGTCAGGAGATTATCAAAATTATAACAATTGATCCCGATGGGAACATACATACTGGACATTACGCATCAATCAATTGAGCCACTACTGCTACTATGACTGAGAAAAACAGGAAGCTTAAAAGTACTATCTTGATCATTACACTATGAGTAGTGTATAGATTTTATTATATTTGATGTATTTTATTTCATAAAAGCAAATGTTTTATGTTTGCAAATTTTACAGACAAAAGATGTTGAAAGATTTAATACTTGGAAATTATTGGCAAATGTTTCTTAATGGCTCTGTTGTCTTATAACAGCATGACACAAAGACATGTTGACATTGGACTTGTATTTGTATCAGAGTGAACAGGCTTAGGATGATGGAGGTAATGCCTCCATGTATAAAGGAACTCCGCCATTCCTCCCACTCATCTGGGAAAGTTCCTGTTACTCATCTTGATGGACTCTTTGGGTTAATCTGAAACACTATTCATCCTCCCTACCCTCCTCTCCTCCTCTTCTGACTACTCTACCTCTGGCTAGTTTGTCTGCATTTCTAATCCCAGACCTGCTGTTGCTCACCTGTCCTCTAGATGTCACTGCAGAGTCAGCTTTATATCACCTGACCACACCATGTGCCCGCACAGCTGCCTCACATTAGCTCCTCTCTACAATAAACTAGATATTCTCTGTCAGTTGCTTCCAGCTTTGTTCCTGTTCTGGCCATCTGTCTGCCTTAGCCTTTGGATTTGTACCTGATTTGACTGTAAGCCTGCCTCTTTACCCAGTAAAAACTGTTTCAAACCAACTGATACACACCTGTTTCTTCAGTCTGCACATTAGTCCAAAGTAATACTGAACACTGGTTGGCATGCTGTTGAAACAGTTCATACAGAGAAGTATTTTTGTCTCCTGTCTTCAGAATCTTGATTGTTTCTGAAAGTCCTGTCTGTTGTGTTAGCCTCATTGTCTCTTTCTCCAACAACCAGTCAGTGTTTCTAAATTGATTTAGACCATGTAAGAATAATTTTAAATTGTGCAGTCTCTGTGCAAGGTAACACACCACAAAAAGATGCATCATCATGGCAGTCGTCCATCAGGTGGTGGACAGAGTAACATGAACAGCCCTCTACTGAATACATCTCATATAAAGCTTATGTTTATTTTACACATACAAAGCAGACAAGCACATCACTGCCAGACAGGTTAAGCTATTTGGCCTCTGCCTCTTTCTTCTGAAAACACTGTGTTTCACTACAGTAAATATGTCTATGGTGTATGATTATATAACGCAGTATGTAATATATTTACCTACTTAATTACATATTTTTGGACAGAGCAAAAAGACGCCCTGAGTGGACAATGACACACTGTCTGATGTCCTGTCCCAAAATGTGGCAAATAACTTATATCTAATTGTTAATACTCCTTATTGTAGCTTTGTTGTTTTAGCTTTGTGGTGCTTTCCTGCTGTTTAGTCATTGGATCATAGTGTGATATTGGAGATTATGTGGTTTGTTATTGACGCATGTTTCCAATGGGAGGAAGTATGGAGGCTACTGAGTGGAGTGACAGGGGTATTGATCAGTAGGGGCTGCAATAATCCAGCAGTCTGTGCAGTACTTCAGCCGACTCTATCTTGGAGTCACGCACAGATCTTGCAGCATGTGAATATAGATATATCGAAAGCGATGAAGCGCATGTAAGGCAAAATGATCTCTTAAAATGTAACTTAGCCCATTATGGAGGCCTAAAATGATTTTCATCGGTCGGTCCACCACTTTTATCCCAGCAACTGTTGGATGGGTTACCATGAAATTTGAGACAGACATTCATAGTGCGTAATGGATGAATCCTACCGACTTTGATGATCACCTGACCTTTCCTCTAGCACCATCATCAGAGTTTCCTAGAGTTATGTCCCTCCGGCAGAAAGAGGAAGTAAACTTTTACATGTAGCTTTATTTAGTAGAGCAGAGAGAAACAAACTTACGACACAAGAAATACTGTATACTGTGCATGTGAGACAACATACATCCTACAGATTAATGCGCTGTCAGTTACATGAAAGTCCTTAAAGTTGTATGACCACTTTCTAGTTATTTCATACAGGTTTGTGCCAGATTATTCTTCTGTTCTGCTCTTTAACAAGCCGGGACTAAAGCCACAAACTCACGCAGCCTGGTGAAAGTCAATGTGGTTAATAGTACCAGCAGTGACTGTTCTGTATCTTACTAGTACGGCTCAATAATGCAAGCGGGCCCTTCACATTTACAGGTGAGGTAACTGCACTGCAAAATGGTTAGATGCAGCCTACCAGGAGATGATATATGGCTATAATTACTACACATGGGTCTCCAGATGCCATTACATCAGTGGTACACACACTCATAAACACAAACACCATTATCCTTCTTTTTATGCTATTCATGAGAAGGGGATTTTTTTTAATCCTCCTAGACAGTGTCTTAAATCTCTCAATCCGAATTTAACAGCATCTGTATGGAAATGTTGACTGTAATTTTTCTTTCTCCTCCTCCCAGATCTCCCACCCCCCTCACCTCACTGACCCATGAAAGAAGCCATGCCGGTCCTCACGGCAGGAGCGGGTGAGATGAGTTGGCACAGATGCTCAACACATACTCTCCATACTCTGTGTAGCTTGCTGTGCTCCATCTGTTCATGTTAATATACATGATGGATTTTCTAATTCTTCTCCTCTGCAGGGCTACATGAAACGCTGGCCCTGCTGACCTCTCAGCTGCGTCCTGATGCCAATCACAAAGAGGACATGGTCTTCCTCAAAGATGTTTTCAGTGAGAGGAGCTTGGGATACCTCATGAAGGTGAGGTTATTACTTCTCCTGAGTCAGATTCTATAAGTAACATCATTTTTTACATACAGATGTGATATGCAGCTGTTTACCATTACATTTATGTATGCAGTTTTAAAATATGCTCACAAAAAGTATCTTTGAAATAGAAGGAAAATGTACGTTATTTTTTCTAATAAACTGGCCTGTTGGTCAGGTTTCCTTAAGTGACAGGACAACTCAGGTCATTCCTGATCTGATGTCACTGCCTTCCAAAAACTCTGACTTTTTGGTTACATTTAGGCAACTGACACAACTTGTTTATTGTTCATGTACTGTTGGTAGGCAACAGAACGCAAACTGCAGTATCCCTGACCCAACCGTCCATCCACAACAACCCCATCATTTCATTGTGCTCTCTCAATATCACACTGCATCCATCTTCGCCTCTGAGAAAACACACTCATCATTTGCCAGGAAATTGTAAACATAAGTCATCTAAGTGGACCAATGGAAAGTTGGTGTTGAAGACAGCCTATTTGTGTGATAGTCTGCAACTACAGGATAATAACTTTGTGATAATAAAAGTAGCATGTCCTCCACATTCATAATGTTTAAAAATAAAATATTTTACCAAAGCTACATAGCTGATGGGTTTATTTTAATGCCACGAGAAGCCATATATTCATCCTCTTTAGATGGAAATTCAGTAGATAATTTTATCACCTCTACTAAAGACGTATGTTTGTGTCCTTTTTGTTTATTTGCCTTTTTACAATTAGCTGAATATCTCAAAAACAAAATTTTTTTTGTGATATTGGTAGAAGGTTCGCCAAAGGGGCCATGGAAAACTTATTTGGTTATCACTGCTGATCATGATGATTGTGCTGATCCTGAAATTTTTGAAAGTATTGCTTAGCTTTGATAACATTTTTCGTATTTTCTCACAGCACTTATTTTAGAAAAGTGAAATGGGGCATATGTAGCCCATGACTTTCTATATTCTGTGTATATTATGCAGTGAAAATTTCTAAACATTACAGCAACAAATTTCAAGGATTGTGCAGTCTTACTGGAGACATGCGTTTTTTTCTTTCTATACACGAAAAGTACTTTTTAAGCACGCGCACAGAATCATTTCAGATTGCTTAAACAAACTCTCTTTTCTCTAGTTAAGCCTTGAAGTGGGTTTATTTTGTTTTGTACATGCATGCATGTGTTCACAAGGGTGACACAATACATATTTCCGCCAATGGTTTCATACTGTTTCACTGATACACTACAGATGGTGGTAATGCACCAAGAAACGTAGCCAAGCACCAACAAAGGCAGGGATAAAGAAGACTGCTAGCTAGTAAACATGGATACAAACACTGCAGAATTTACCTTTTTTTAAAAAAAAAGTTGGCTTTTAAATGCATTCATTTGTTAGAACTCAAGGACTGAAATAATGCATTTGGTAAGTAACACTGAATGCCAACATAACATTGGTTTGTTTACAAGAATCCTCTGCAGGCACATTTTAATCTTCAGCTTTTTCTGAAACTGTGCATTCCTTGATGAAACCCTCTCCTCTAATAAACTACACATCTGTGTTACAGATTCATGAGAAGTTAAGACAGTATGAGAGACAGAGTCCAACACCTGTCCTCCACAGTGCCTCTTCTCTGGCAGAAGATGTAAGTTCATCTCTTTCTCGCACACGCACACACACACACACACACACACACCCTAAATTACTTTTCCACTTGGGCACAGCCGTCAGTCACAATGAGTTAGCACCAACAGAGAAGCAATGCAGGTATCAAAAGTGAATTTTAATGTTCTCAAAGTGCTGAATCACCCCGATGCTCATCTAATGAAACTCTATATCCTGCTGCTCTCTCACTCTCACCAGTTATCAGTGTGGGAAACTGCTGACCTTAGCTGTTCACTACTTATCTTCCCCTGTGTGTATGTCTGTGTATCTGCGTGCATTTATTCTACAGTAAACTGCGTGCATTACTGGTATACACATGCACAGAGTCATACCAGGTCAGGGCTCTCGGTTCATGTGGGTTTTTGTGATCGGCAGGTGGCAGAAGAGCTGCAGAGTGGACCAATGAGCACAGAGGAGAAGGAGCTGCTGCACCTGCTGACATCACCACATCTCAAGGTAAACACAGTCCTACAATCATGAGGAGATGTAGCATTAGTGTACATTTATAGGGCAATTTTTACCTGTCAGACATTTTATTCACCCTGACATTCATCTCTGAAGCTTCTCATAGATTCTGGTGAAAGTCTCTGTGCAGCTCAACGTCAGCATTGTAATCTGAGCACATTGGTTTTCTGTCCCACCAGGCTGTTCTCTCGGTGCACGACACCGTGGCTCAGAAGAACTTTGACCCTGTGCTTCCGCCACTACCAGAAGACTTTGAGGATGAGCTGGAGGAAGAGTCGGTGAAGATTGTCCGGCTGGTGAAGAACAAGGAGCCTCTGGTGAGATGTGAAGGATAAGAGTGGAGAAGAGACCTTAAGATGGAGCGACAGAGACCTTTTGCTCTTTTCTGTTAATGATTATATTCCTCTGTCTGTACTCCAGGGAGCCACCATTAGGCGGGATGATGCCACTGGGACGGTGATCGTGGCTCGGATCATGAGAGGGGGTGCAGCTGACAGAAGTGGTAAACTGTACTTCTTCTCTTTTCGGCACTATGGGTTTTCTACAAGCCTTGTCACTCTACTAGGCTTCCTGTACCTGTAGTTCTCACCTGTGCTGGTACACAGACAAGAAGTAATGAAATTAATTGAAAAGGTTGCATGATGGCGCAGAAATAAGGACATTTTGTTTATTCATTCTTGTGAAAATGTAATTTTACGTCACCAGAGCTCTAAAATGATTAAAAGAAAAGTCTGAGCAGAGAAAATCTGGTCTGCAGCCATGATTTCATGAGTCCAAATTCCATCTTTGTGAGCCTGCCTCTCCAAGAATACACAATAAAATATCATATTTTTAGGTGGTGAAAATAACAGTGAAAATAACACTTTAACATCTAACTTATATCTGATAAAATGCATTTCTTGAAGTACGTATGGATGCATAATTCAAGTATAAGAAAATTATCAATTTGATGACAGTATTATGGCATTCTACGTAACCTTAGTTGACTAATCAATTTAGCCAGTGCATAGGACATACTGAACAGAAGCAAGCATAATTGCCCATATCAACGTAATGGCGGAGAAGAGAATCACTTCAGGACACTAGAGCTCACATCTATAACGTCATTAGAGTATTACAGTCATGCTCTCCACACTGCCATACAATCCTGGTGGAGAATATAAAAATCCATTTTATGTAATTTCCCCCTAAAACCAGTCAATTAAATGAGTTTAATTTAGAAAAAACACCATGCATATTTGTGGGGAGCTGTAAAATGTAAACTCATGTTTAGTTAATTAAAAACTTCACATTCCCCAAAATAATACAGAGAAAATAGTTTTGGTGTGCTTACTCATAGCCATGGCTCTGCACACAACTACAGCAATACACCCTAGGACGAGGTGAGACAAGCTATGTATTAAGGGGTTGTGAGGCGAAAAGGTTGGGAATCACTGAACTATACAGGTGCGCTCATCTGATTGTTTAAAACCCTTTCACATTTTCAAACTTTTACCAACTTAAAAGGGAACTGCTACTGTTAAAGTTTTTGGACATTTGTTTTATTGCTTAATAATTAAAGAAATGGAAAATGGGACATAAGGATGACATGCAAAAAAGTTCCTCTCATGGAACATGGCAGTAATTCAGAAAGCTGAGCTACCAGGAAGCCCCAGGGGAGTCCCGATTTCCACAGCAGCATGATAGCATTTGCCTTCTTAAAACCAGTGACAATTTGTGGGAAAAAAAGGATACATGTACTCAAATGACAGTGACATCAAAACCACAGTGAGAGAGAGATGCAGCAGCAGCAGGAGATAAATGAGAGTAACCCAAAGCTCTGCAGGAGTCCTCAGAAAATCATTCACACATCATATAGACTCAGTAAAATCCTTTCATGGGCGTTGCCATGGAAATTTCAGTCACATGTAGGTGTGTGTGTGTTATTTGGCATTAGAAACATGCGTTCTGGGAAAGTAAACCAATCAGTATCCTGGATGCATTAATCTTTGATGTCTTCTCCGTTTCCTGCTGCATCAAGTGGAAAAAGCTCTCATCAGTATGAAGACAAACGCTGTGGAGAGAATTCAGAATTAGCCTCAGGTCTCTTTGTGTGTCTGGTAAATACATACATTATACATGTATGATTGCACAGTACTGGATCTGTTATGTGTTTCTCTGTCCTGAGGGAAGAGCGTATTGATTCAACTTCTCTCATTCTTTGGTTTCATTGTTGTGGCTGAAGCTATAGATCCCAGCTGAGGATAGAAGCTGTCAAGATCTGTGGATCTGATGTTAAGATATGACTGATAAACCCCAAAGACCGTGAAGGCTCAGTGAGGACTCACTGTGAATGTCATTGATGTTTTTGCCTCTCCTCCTCACAGGTTTGGTTCATGTAGGAGATGAACTCAGGGAGGTAAACGGAGTTACTGTGATCAACAAAAGGCCTGATGAGATCAGTCAGCTGCTGGTGAGACAATTCTGCTGTAATTTCTATGTGTAGATTTAAAAAAAATGCTGGTATAGATCGATAATTTAGAACTGGAAGAGATTTCCTTACTAATAATGATTTTCAGCTGAATGATACCATTTAAATTGTAAAATCCCAAGATCAGTCTTTCCCTCTGTACATAAAGGTGTAGACCGTATATTCATTTGTGCTTTTTCACCCAATAAAAATTTACAGTAAGTTACGTAATATTTTGCCACATGGGTGTAAACTCACATGTATCAGTTAAATCTGTTGATTTAATTGATACGTGTGCAGAATACATGTTTTTCTTTAGAATAATCACTGAAAATGCTGTGCCCATGTTTTGTGAGAGTAATGCCAATTGATCATGACAGTAATGAATCATCACCTAAAATGTTTTGGCCACCTTTTATTTTTTTCATAAACAGGGTGCACTGATGGTCCAATTAAAATCAAATACAGCTCAGTGTGCCGTTTAAAGCTAAGTATATTTAGTCTTTGTCTTTAATTTGAGGCCGCAGTGAGAATCTCCTCTCCCCTACTTCTGCTGTCTATTTGCAATCTAGTCCCAGTCCCAGGGCTCCATCACTCTAAAGATAATCCCTGCCATTAAAGAAGAGGACCGCCTGAAGGAAAGCAAGGTGAGATGAAGCATGAGTGGCTGAGCATGCTCAGTGAAACTGTAGCTGAGAGGAAACACTCAGTCTGACGCATTATTGTTGTGGCATTCCAGATTAATGATTTGCCATTTCACTGTGCAGAAGATCCCAGTGCTTTGACGGCAGCCGTAGTGAGTCCTTTATTTAAGGGGAGAGATCAAGCTGTTCCAAACTGTTACAGGCCAATTACTATTCTGCCCCATATCTCAAAGGTGCTAGAAAAACGTGTCAATAAGCAACTGACTGAATTTCTTCATGATCATAGTTTAACTTCTTGCAATCTGGTTTTTATGCAGGCTTTAGTTGTACCACTGCAAGGTCTGCAGGTCTTAAACTTTTTATTACCACAGTCACAGAAAACTAGTTTTCCTGGATTCATGTACATGTTAAACATGAATAGCTAACCTTAACCTAACTAGTCATGTCTGAGTGCGCAAATGCACTGCCAGTCAAGCTTCATGCCAAGACTGCTAGTTAACTGTTATACATGTCATTCTAAAGACGGAGACAGCTATAGACTCCGTGACCTTGACAAAGTTAGATACAAATAATCATTAAAGCACACCATACTACATTTAAAAGCATTTCTATTGAAATGAGCGACATACCGTCAACTTACCTCCATCTAGCCTGTACTTTTTATATACAGTCTATGGCCTGTACACGTAACAACTCCGTTCCCAGTAGAGTTAAGTGCTAGTTGGAGCCGTCGGAGCGAGGGGATTGTGGGCGTGGCCATGCAGTCGATGCAAACCCATAATTTGGTCAAACCCACCAATAGAATCTCTTATTTTGACAATTTTTGACTGCAAAACTCTCACTTGCAAAATAGTGTAACCTGCAAAACTTTCTGACTCGCAAGGAAAACTTTTTGACTTGCAATCAAAGAGGAAAAAATAGCAATTAAAACTTTTTGACACAAAAAAGGCTGGTTTGTTTTTAATTATAAAATTGATTTTTGATTGCAGTGCGATAAATATGCTCCCAAAACCTTTTTTTGCTACTTTCATAGTCACCTCTGCCACATTTAAAGGCAAAATCATCAACTCGTTTACAGAAACCTGTTTTCATTTCATTATTCAGCTGTTGTCCCATTTGTTGTCTACTCTCTGTAGATTACCTTATGTCTAGTCTGTTGTCATGTTTCTTTATCTGTCTTTAATTATTTTCTCATCTGGTCTCTTTTTGTCTTGACCGTTATTGTAAATAAGAAACTCTTCTTAATTAACTTGCCTGGTAAAATAAAGGTATACTAAATAATAATAAAAGTAAGCCATTGATTTAAAATAATAGTTTCCGATCACGATTAGGTCAACTAATTAACTATTCAGATAAACGGCTTTGTCCATGTTTTCACACAAAAATAATTATCTAAATTTGGTGCTTTTTGTTTTTTATTTTAGGTGCACATGAGAGCCTTGTTTGACTACATCCCACTAGAAGACAAGGCGACCCCTTGCCAAGAAGCAGGACTTCCCTTTAAACGGGGAGACATCCTGCAGGTCGTGACCCAAGACGATCCAACGTGGTGGCAGGCCAAGCGTGTGGGAGACAGCAACCTGCGGGCCGGACTCATCCCCTCCAAACAGTTCCAGGAGAGGTGAGAGCGCCCATGAGGAAACGTGCGTCACATCACATGTATCTGCTCACTTAAACTGAAAAACCTGTGGTGTAAACTAATCAGGGCCAGAACTGTGCAGTTCATCCACACAGTGCTGATAGTTTATTTTATGCAGCCATTTGTTAAAGCTACATTTATGTGTTCCACTTGATTAGATGAAGCATCAAAACAGTGTGGGAAAAAAAAATCGAAACACAGCCTTGAATGGGCGCATGCTGATACTGTTGGTGTCATAATCCTTAAGTAAGATGATCTCAGCAGGCTGGGAGATCCCTGCCAAACACTGCAGCATCTGTCGGATTAATAACCACAGCTTAAACACAGAGAAAGACACAGGTCAGAGGGGTCTGCAAGCTCTGAAAAGACGTAATGCTGTGTCTGGTAGGTTAAAGAAATGTTTATGGTGAAATAACTGCTGATGCTGTGGGTTCCTGCTGCACTCAGAACAATCAGCATGACTAGCAGCATTGTTAGAAAGTCAATGAATTGACTACAAAGAGATGTGAAATGACTAGAGAGAATAACAATAGAAAGATGTAAAACTACACTGCAAAAACTAAAATCTTAATTGAAGGCAAAATATACTTGTTTTTTTGTCAGACAAGATATTTCTTCTTACCAGGCGGCTTTTATGTCAGAGAATTTCACTTGGCAAAATGACTACAAGGAGACAAAACAACCACGAAGAGACACAAAATGACCTCAAAGAGAGACATGACCACTAAGAGACAAAATGACCACAAAGAGACACAAAATTTAATTTATTCTTTATTTAAAAGGGACAGCGTACAGTAAAACATAAACGTTACCATTTGATGCACTGTACCAGATT
>JAPMOB010205239.1:0-49494 GCA_029875015.1 Lepomis gibbosus
GTGTGTGTGTGTGTGTGTGTGTGTGTGTGTGTGTGTGTGTGTGTGTGTGTGTGTGTGTGTGTGTGTGTGTGTGTGAGATATATTTTGCCTTTTTTAGACATTTTAATCATCAAAGTCAAGAATTTATCATTGAAAATGATGTGTATGAGATACTCTCAGCACTTACTCTGGTAGCAATGAAAGAGAGTAATCAAATTAACTTGATGGTGGCATCATTACATTCCTTTGATCCTGTTTATATGATACATCTTGTCCAAATATTTTACTACGATTTGTCTCCTTCATAAGTTTTTGTTATCTGTTGTACTACAGATTTCAGGCGAAGGGCCCTTTACAGATGTCGAGGAAGTACAGTCATGTGTGGTCTCTCCTCTGTCAGACCCCAAAAAGTCCTGGACTGGACATTTCTGGACAGTCATAAACGATGGCTGTTCCACAGACCCCTCACTGACCCTTAGTGCAAAAACAAACGTTCAAGAGGAAGAAGATGCCAAAGATGATGGTGAACTGGAAGAGGAAAAGGAAGAGACAGATGGACTGGAAAAAGGCGTGACGTATGAGAGAGAGGGAGATGTCTCAGTCTCACACAAAGCTGAAAGAAGAGCAGGAGAAGCTAAAGCAAGGACAGAATGGAGTAGCAAAAGTATGGGAGCAAAGGAGATACAGCCCTTAAGATTTAGCTTCATCCTACGTCCAGTTTATAATAACTCCATTCAGTTCCTCCACTGCAGCCTTCGCCTGTGTGTCTCTGACTCACCGAGAGGGGAGCCCATAAAAGAAACAGTAAAAAGTCACTGTCAGGGTGGGCTACGTATCCCTCCACTTATATCTAGATCATCCAGACATCAGGTACAGAAACAATTTACACACAAGTGCTACATTTCAAAGCACATACAAATGCAGAATAAAGCAGCCTGTCAAAGGCAGGAACATTGAACATTTAAGGAATAGTTTATTATTTGAGGATATTTACTCTTTCGCTTTCCTTTCAAGAGTTGGATTGAATGATTGATACCACTCTCATGTGCAAATATTAAATATAACGCCATGGCCAGCAGCTGGTTAGCTTAGCTTAGCATAAAGACTTGAAACAGGGAAACAGCTAGCATGGTTCTATCCTAATGTAACAAAACACACCTACCAGCAGCTCTTAAGCTTGCTAATAAACATGTTGTTTCTGTTTGTTAAAATTGTGCTTTCTTCTGTTTAAAACTAGCCTTAGCTAGTTGTCTGGCAATCTCAAGGTGGCGGCAAGACTTCATTGGTGTTGGTAGGTGTATTTTGTTCCCTTTGGAAAGAGCCAAGCTAGGTGTTTCTCTTACCTTGAAGCTAAGCTATGATAAGTGGCTGCCAGCTGTTGCTTCATATTTACTGTATAGACATTTGAGCGGTATCGACCTTCATAGCAATGGCTCAGTAAGAAAGCAAGTAAGCATATTTGCCAAAAATGACAAACTATTGCTATAATGTAAATTTCACTTGCAAAATGTTCACTATTCAGTGAGCGACAGACCTCAAGACAGTTTGTTTTTCTGTCCAAGTTAATATCATAGGCAGGAAATGTAAAAACTAAGAAAAAGGTGTTGAATAAATAATGGATAATTATTTATCCTCTCTACATAACTAACATATAGGGCTTCTCCTGTTTTCCCATTCCCAGTGTGAGATCAGAAACCTCTCCAGGCCCATGGTGATCACACAGCATATTAGCTCATTGGCACCCAAACCATTGGGGCCCCCTGCTGGCCAAAGAAGTATCTCCCAATTGGCCAGTCCAGACCCAGAGCAAGGCAGTGAGTATCATTTATCTGGTCATTTTCATATGTTGCTGTGAGACTATTTAACCTCCCTAATGAACAATCTGTCTCTAGGCTCTGTGGTGCAGACAGGACCAGTGATGGGAATTGTCTTTGTTGCCTTTGTGATGGGTGTCGGTCTGATGGGGGGGCTATGGTGCATCTACAATTATACAGGTAATCATTCAAAAGTTTTGACAAATACATCAATCCATCCAGCCATTGTCAACCGCTTATCCTGCGTACAGGGTCACGGGGGGCTGGAGCCTATCCTAGCAAATACATTATCAACCAAAATCCAAAGTCATGGAATTGAATGTTCAACGCCTTCAACATATGAACTGGACAAATGAAAAGTTATTATTACCATCATATCCATTATAGAGGTCATATTCTGCTTTTTGGCCTCTTCCCTTTCCTTTATAGTGTTATATATGCAAAGTGAAAACCCGTCCTACTCTGCTTCTGATTGGCTAGTAGTCTTTACCTAGGTACTTCACATGTGGAACTCTGAAACAAAGCAAGAAACTTCACGCTGTAGCTATAACAGAGTGTTCAACACACAGGGTGAAGAGTTACTGAAGCAATGTGCAGTATGACAAAAAATATGGTGTTTTTTCTAAATTAAACCATGTAAACCTGTTCTGGTACAACCCTTAAATAAAATCATGAACCTGTAAATGAGCATAATATAACCTCTTTAGTATTGTGTTCTGTTACTGTCAATCACTAATTCATGTAGCACAATAGTTTTTCAACACACAGCCCGTATAACAAGCTTTTGCATTTTCTACTTTAGTGGGGGAATTTGGGGATATTCATATATTAGCAAATGTTAACATGCTAAAATGCTAAACTGCTAAACTCAGATGGTGAACATGGTAAACATTATACATCACCCAAACATTAGCATGTCAGCACTGCTGTTGTGACCATTTTGGTGTGCATTTAGTTCAAAGCACTATAGCATCTCACAGAGCTGCTAGCATGGCTCTTAATCATAGTGGTGTTTTCTATTTGTGGTTATGTGGAGACATTAAAAAAGGGATGACATGAATGTATTTTTTGAAGCGGTGCGGCCAGCATCACTTGGAGGAGAAGGTCATTTAACAGACCAGACAAATGGAGTCCACAACATCTTGAGTCCACCTTCACCATCTGATCACTACTCTAGCTCCGTGTTGAGGTAAGATCAGATCAGAATGGTCATTTATCAGGGAATTTCACCAATTTTGCACATTAAAGTCTGTTTACAGGTCTGGTGGAGTACTCTAGTACTGCAAACATAAAAAATGTTGTATAAAGCATTTTGTGGCTCCAGAGGAAGCTGTGTGAAGTCTCAAAAACGAAAAAAAAGACCAGTCTCAAGTGATGCCACTTGAGTCAGTGTCAGTTGGGCCTAAAGACAACAAGTTAATAAATAAAGAAATTATGGGGATGTAGAGTAAGAAGAAAGTGAGCTCAACAGACCTCTGTTGTCCACCAAGTTATACAGTCACCGGCTACTTTATTGGGCACACCTGTTCAATTGCTTGTTAACACAAATAGTTAATCAGCCAATCACATGGAAATAACTTAATACATTCAGCCATGTAGATGTGGTGAAGACAACTTGCTGAAGTTCAAACTGAGCATCAACTGAGAATGGGGAAGAAAGGGGTTTTTAAGACGTAAAGAGACTTAGACGTAAAGAGACAAAAAGCAGCAGGCACAAACTTTAGATTTGTGTTGGATAGTAAAGAATTAATACACAAAATGGGTTTACAGAGAATGGTCCAAAAAAGAGAAAATATCCAGTGAGCGGCAGTTGAGTGGACGAAAATGTTGATTTCAGACGTCAGAGTAGAATGGGCAGACTTGTTCGAGATGACAGAAAGGCAACAGTAACTCAAATCATCACTCGTTATCCTGCCTTGTGTCAACGGTTCAGGCTGGTGCTGGTGCTGTTATGATGTGGGATACATTTTTTGGGCACACTTTGGGCCCCTTAGTACCAATTGAGCATTGTTTAAACACGACGCCCTGCCTGAGTTTTGTTGCTGACCATGTCCATCTCACAGTGTCCCCATCTTCTGATGGCTACTCCCAGCAGGATAATACACCATGTCACAAAGCTCAAATCATCTCAAACTGATTTCTGGAACATGACAATGAGTTCACTGGACTCCAATGGGCTCACAGCGACCAGATCTCAATCCAATAGAGCCTAACCTTTAGGATGTGGTGGAACTGGATATTTGTATCATGGATGTGCAGGGGACAAATCTGCAGCAACTGTGTGATGGTATCATGTCAATATGGACCAAAGTCTCTGAACACCTTGTTGAAAGTATGCGACGAAGAATTAAAGCAGTTCTGAAGGCAAAAGGGGGTCCAACCTGGTACCAGGAAGGTGTACCTAATAAAGTGGCCGGTGAGTGTACATTATATACAACAGATCATATTATACATTTTCCATTTGTAAAGCTCAGTTTGCACAGTCTTTGTTAAGGCTACTACAACTGCTTTTTTGTAATGCTGTGATAATTTTAAAGGCAATAATTCTGCTGAGATACTATGTTTAACCCTTTCAGTTTAATGTGTTTGTGTTAACATGTTTGAAGATTAACAAACACACAAACATTCACAGTTTTCATGACACATGTCTGATCTTTGTCCAGTTAATGGCCTATTTTGAATTTATTTTATGTTTCATCACACATGTCTTATTGTCTTGATTTAAACCTATATATAGAACATACCTATTGTTATTTGGTATGCCTGTGTTTATGATACAATTGGTTTAAAGTAAATGTGTGTAGTATGCAGTATTTCTAAATTCTTACCAGCTGTAATTTTTCATTTCAAATGCTGCCAGTTATTCCAGCCAAAACAAAGTGAGTTCTGTTCAATAGAATGCTGAAGGAAAACACTTTTTGGTAGCTAAATATCAATTACCTCATATTAATATTTACTTTTGTGTTAATCTACAACGCAGATTTGCCCCTCCCCGATATCTTCAAAATTGTATCAGTTGTATCTTCAATTGTATTTTCAAATTAAAATGAATATAAGTCAATGACAACCTGAGTAAACACAAAATACAGTTCTTTAAATGAATCATTTAATTTATTAAAGAAACCAGAACCTATATCACACATGTGAAAAAGTAGTAACTTCTCCTAAAATGGTTGTGCCACTTTCAGCAGCAAATATTTCACTGCACTTTTAATGACAGTACCATCCACATGATGAAAATAACATAACAACACATTGCATCATATTTTAGAGACAATTTTGTAATTTCCAGTCAGTCAGATGTGAATCTTCCACAATCCCTTTTGTTCAAACATTAACACAGTTTTAGAAGCTTATAGAGTACAACTGTACAGGTTGCTCCAGCTTGGGTTTCAAAGCAGCGTATTTAAAATAAACTGTAGTGGTTTGAAGCACCGGTAGTTCCAGAAAATGTATCAGCATTAGACAAGCACCTGCAGATTTCAACTCTGATATGCCAGATAGGTCTGAACAGTTTTACTCTTTTATCTTTCTCAGGATTTCCTCCTGCAAATCAGAGAAAGGAGAACTGGAGCAGAGGTTCTAACTGTGTGTTTGTGTGTGTGTGTGTTAGCACAGCTGCCTGTTCATGTGCAGAGCCATGTTTGTGCAGTTCTCCTCCAGTATCATTCATTACTGTGCTGCAGAAATGCAAAAGGACTGATGAAACCATGTGAACACAGTACTGCTCATCCCAGCGTTACAAAAAGTCAGATGTTTGATTCAAAGTGAAACATTGTTTGTTTGATGCTGTAAGCCATTCTATATTGAGTAATTTCAAAACTGGCACCAATTCACATGAAGAGACCTTTATCTGGATTCAACAGGATCTAAACTTTGTTGGCGTGACTCAAACAGAAACCACATCATCATTGCCTTTAGAGACAGAATACAAGGTCAGAGGTGAATTGAGAGGTCGACGAGTCAGTGTTTTACATAGTATTTTTAACTATTTGTGTAACTGTGAATCAGCTGGATAACAAAACAGCATTAATCTGTATGTGAATTTGCTTATGTGGCAAATACGATATTAAATGAGCTGAGAGCCATGTTGACTTGCTGTTTCACTCCTAAATCACATGCAACCCGGATAAATTACAGGATGTTAATATGTTGTGAATATGTTTATGGTACTGTGTTGAGTTAAAAATAGTAATAAAAGATTTTTGGCATCTTAGGGGCAGCGGAGTAAGCTTTGAACACAACACTGACATATAATGTCGATGTGGCTAACGTGAAAGCAAACAGTTGCCTTTTTACACTTCCAGCCGAAACTGAGCAATGTTTATTTTGTTAACTAAAAATCAACCTAGTTTTGCAAGAAACAAGCCCAATGAGAGCCCTGAGAGTGAACCAAAACATTACAATTAGGTCCATAAAAACAATACAATTAGCTGAAAGATGGTCCAAAGCTCCGTAGAGCTGAGAAGAACTGCGTTGGGTGCTAATTCTCTGTGGGTTCATAACTTTAAATAACCCCTTTACATTACATGTAGTCATTCAATCTATTGTTAATATGGAAATATTGATTAGAAAATCTATAAATCTTAGTATTCTAAGGTAACATCTACCGAGTGTACTGTAATCTCAAAATACACATCCTGTGTGTCATTAGCAGTCATCTTTGTTGGGAGTCCAGCAGGAAGAATCACACATACAACTAGAGTCACATTGAACTTTTTTAAGCAAACTAGTTCCTGAAAATTACACCACCTGACGTTCCTCCAAGAACACTTGCCTGGCCCATCCTGGGAAAAAGAACCCAATTATTATTTGTAAATGAGTTTTGACTGTGTGTGTCCTGAAAGATGCCTCATCATGTTTTACGCCCCGTGAGGTTTATTCCCAGATTCCTGATAAACACACAAAACTACAACACAAACGGAAAGCTTTTTAAATTCAAAAACACAAACCCAACATCTTTACACAATCACATTTTATTAATATTTATCTTACAAATCAAGCCTCAGGTCTTGACTTGATGCATTTTTTTTTACAATTGTTAATGATCAAAAAGTATTTACAAATGCCATTTCACAGAGTTTTGCCATCACTTCATTGCTTCACGGATTCAGCTGCGAGAGTACACGTCTCCATAACCACACTCTGTCTCTTGGTGGCGCTGTAGGTCAACCCTGCGCTGGAAGGTGCGCTGACAGCAGGCGCAGCTGAAAGGCCGGTAGCTGCTATGCTTTCGGCTGTGGGTGATGAGGTTGGAGCTTTGGCTAAATCCTTTACCGCACACCTTGCACACGTGTGGTTTCTCACCTGAGAGAAGTCCAGAGAGAGGAAAGTTGGGCATGTTACAGAGTTTGAGCATTAAACAGCACAATTTTTCACTGCAGAGGTCACTCACCTGTGTGTATGAAAGTGTGTTTCTTCATGTCTGACTTCTGGTGGAACCTTTTTCCGCAGTACTGGCAGGGGTAGGGCCGTGTGTCTGAGTGGATGAGTAGGTGTGTGGACAGGGTGGACGAACGCTTGAACACCTTTCCACACACCTTGCAGCCAAAGCTACGCTCCTGGATACACATAACACATGCCCACACACACACAGACATTAATACAAACCACTGCTTCATTCAGAACTCACAATGTTCACAGTGAGTGGTGTTTCTACTCTAAATGATCAACATAACCACTATGTACTGTACCTTAGCTCTTCCACAGCTGTCAATTGCTTTGAAGCCAAACGGCATGTTGGGGTTGGCTGTGGGTGATCTAATCAATGGGACAGAGAGGGTGTTGCAAACGTGGGCCTGCAGGCCACCTCTTGAAATTAGGGCTTCTGAAAAAGACTGAGGGAGACAGAGAGAGAGAGAGGGGCAACAAGTGAAGAAGAAAAGAATGAATTAAATAGTTCAACATTTTTGGAAATATATACACTTATTTTCTTTCTGGAGACAAGTTAAATGAGAAGATTGATACTATTCTTGAAAGTTGTGACAGGATGTCTAAGACAGAGGAGAGTTCATTTTAATGTAAATATATCTACATATGAGCAAGATGTTAAAAAATTACTTCCTTGCAATGTGCATTTTCAAGGCAATAGGTCAATGATATGTTAAGGGATTTTCTAAGGGCCTTTTCACAAACTAACTATTGTGAAAGTTGTGGGAAGGTGTCCCAGACATAAGGGAGGTGGTTTGATGTCTATATATATTTATTTATGTGCAAGGTATCGAAATTACAACCTTACAATCTGCGTTTTCATGGCAATAGCTCACTGAAAATGGTGTTAAAGGTTTTACTAAGGGACTTTTCACAAACTAACAAGAGGTTTGTGAGAGGATGTCCAGGACACATTGAAATTACAACCTTGCAATGTGCGCAATGAAGGAAATAGGTCACTGATAACCATTTTATGATAACCATCATAAAAACTCTCACTCTAACTCTCTAAAGGCAGTGGTTTGAGATTTCTTAGTTGAAAAACAAAAACGTTATTGACAATTGAAATAACTGAAATGTATTATGTAAATATTGTATTTTTATGACAGTCCCTAACTCCCTCCATAGTGACAGGTGCATTGAATAAATACAGTTCTTTGTGCTTTCAACTGTGTAATGTCTGCCTAAGTTAGCTCTCAACATATCCCAAAACTGGAATAAATTGAGGGTTTGACGTGGAGCCATTAAAGGTAACAGCCTCGAAAACAACAAATGTCAAACATTAAACTAACTTTACTCCGGTGCTGAGGGCCAAGAAATAGCGTGACACACAATCCCCCTGTAAAAAGTAAAATTCTCATTTTGTTTTAGAAAAAGTGGGGAACATTGTTAATTAGTGAGCTTTAGAAAGAAATAATGCTAAGCTAACTGGTTGCTAGCTGTAGCTTCACACTGCACAGAGCGGTATCAATCTTCTCATGTAACTCTGTGCTGGAGAGTGAATAAGCACATTTCCTAAAATGTCAATTGCAGATATATCTGTATTTTGGTTTCAGCATATGTGTCAGCCGATAAGCAACAAGAAATGATGAAAATGTTTGAGGTGATTTAGAAAAAGTGACATCATTGCAAAGTTTGTCCACAAGAAAGCAGTGTATTTTTAAACTACTGTGTATTTATTTTTAGATTTACTATTATGCTATAGTTCAAATTTGTTAACAGTCAAATTTAAGAATCTAATTAGCTGATATATTGTATAGGATATAGAGAAACGAAATCATATAGCCTAGCACTGTTGCTGCAGGGTCAGGCTTATGAGAGGCGCATGCAGGTGACAGCTTCTCGCAGGATTTTGACATATCTTGTTAATTCAGAAAAACAGAGCAAAATCTTTTTTTCCCTTGAAAACTTAACATACTTCTGAGATAATTATCACATCAATTCAGAAAAAACAGAGCACAGTTGTTTGTTTCGTTAAAACCTTCACACTCTAACATTCCTGACAAAGGTTTCAATGTCAATGAGAAGAGATCTGTTTGGATATTAAGACACATTGCAAATGTTTTTTTGTTTTTGAATACTATATATACTATTTAACTTTGTAAATTAGGTTTACAAATTGACTTGTATTTACTACTAATGACCAAAAATGCCATTGTTTTGTAGATTTTTGAAACAACAGGCTGTTCTATGTAGCGAAATTTGCTCATGTGCTATATGCACTATTTTCGCTCAATATTTTTCACTCTGTGCAGAAATAAAAATGTGCAAACCAGTTATCTTGTTGATATTACCACTGACGTGTGTCAGTTCTTACAATCCAGAGGCCTCCTACCTTTTCACAGAGCGGACATTCACTGACAGGGGATCTGAGGTCAGTGTGGGCTGTGTGGTTGAGTAGCATGAAGACCAGTTTCTCCAGTTCTCTCTCTCTTTCAGATGCCTGGTGTCTGTCTACAGAGACCAGCAGACGAGTGTCTCTGCTCTCCACAGGGGCTTTTGTTAGAACATGAAAGAATGATGGTAATTAGAACGTCTTTAGTTTACAGAGAATGGTTGAAAATATGAATCATTAGCCGTTATTAGGGTCAGTCTTTTACAAAAACTAATCTTTCCAAAAACTCAACGTCTCCTCTTGCTTTACATCTTCTTCCCTCCTTAAGACCGAGTAAACTGAGTCACTGAGATCAACACTTTGACATGCCATCCCAAGATCACATATTGTATACTTTAAAACAATTTCATGGTCAAAAAAACAATTTCACTGCTAGAGAAAGTGTTGGGTACCTGAAGGCCAAGGATCATCTTTCGGGGCATTTTGAGCTTGGGCTGCCATCCCATCCCATGGTGAGCATGCTTCTGCCAGGAGGTCTTTGACCCCTAACATGGGGGACAAATGCTGCACAGTATCTTCAGGATACCCCCTGTCTTGTTCCACTGCATGCTGCACAGGCTGTTCAGTGTCTGTTTGGGGCTGGTAATGTTGTCTAAAGGAGTCCTTAGATGGGCCAAGGAGATGAATCCTTTTGCTCTTGACGAGGAACGACCGCGGCATTGCAGAATAATGACTGAGGGAGTTGATGAGAGAAAAAATAAATCCTGCAGAATAAACCTGCAGGAGTCTGAGAAGTCAGCTCTTTCATGTCACTTTTAGAGCCTCACACATTTAGATGTCGCACACCTGTTGGTACGTGTTCAGTTACAATGCCAAAGTTTGAGGTTTCCTCAACAAATACATCCCGCCACCTGCACAAATGTTTCAGGGCTGTCACTGAGGATAACCCTGCTGTGGTGTTTTCAGCCAAACTTAAAACTGACACTACCATGTGCACTGTTACTATTTTATACTTAAATTTAAACTACATGTAGCCTATTTAGACCAACAGCAGAAAGATTTTAATTTTTCCACATTACCAAAAACAATCAAATCAATAAGAAAGTGCTACATTTATTCAGTTGTAATCATGAGACATTTGGCAGATCATTTCTTGACACTGCTTTGGTACTTGTTCATTTTAACAAGGTAAACAAGAAAGAGGAAACCCTGAAAGTAAAAATGAAAAGAGACAACTCGAGAGAACTACGCGGCAAACGAGTAAACACATTTGCCAAACTTGTTACAGATTTTTGCCAGTACACTCTCATGAGATTTTGTATCAGCCTCAGTAATAAATAAGATTAGTCAAGTAACCTCCTGATCATGTAAAATAATTGTTGTTGTAAGTCGCACAGAAGAAGTTGTATGGCGTCAGTAGGTTGAATTTGCCATGTTGTAGGTACATAAAAAAAGTTTTAAAAACATGGAAATTGAAAATTACTTTAACACTTAAACAGTAAGAATCCAGCTGAATTGCTGATCTTACCTCTGAATTGGACAGCTGAATGTTGAGAAATTTCTTGTGTCTTCGTTGCTGGCAACGTCCTCTTTTCTCTTTCTCACACCCATAGACTGATGACATGACACAAAGAGATTTGATTTGATTTTTTTAACTGCTGCGGAGCATTGTGGGGCTGGTGGCATAGGAGGGGAAAATGCCCAAAAGTTCTTTGAAATCACAAAGTAATTAAAAACTTTTGAAAATACATAGCTTTCAAAATATCCTCCTCACTTTAATCAGTTTGGGCTTCCCCCCCCTTCTGTTACCCTTGTTTTTACAAGCAAAGTCTATAGAAACATGCACCATGTCTGTCTTGTACAAAAGTTTGGGACCCACTGTGAATAAGGTGTCATGATACCAAAGTCAAGATGAAACCACATTTACTGTGGGACCAATACACTTGTCACTGCTAAGTTTACCACGATAATGTGTGACTCATAAATACACTGAGCATCCTTTGGAAAGTTTGAATATCTCATCATTCTCATGTGAACATGTGAACCTTTACTACTGAGGTGCCGTCTGTCTGTTTGTGCATGTGTGTTTGTGTGTGTGTCTGCGCTCTCATGCTGTACCCAGTCATCCCACACAGTTACATCTGTGAGTGGAGGGAGATCTTTTTCAGCACCATCATCTAAAGCACTGAACTACACTCTGCCTAATGTAGGAAGACATTGAAAATAATTTATTATTAAAATCTTTTATTCTATATATATATATAATTTATATAAATTGACAACTTGTAAAATAGGCAGATCTGGAGTTAGATTTCAGGGTCACTCAAGTAATGTATAAGCTCTTAATGAATTATTATTTGTATTATTATTATTATTATGAGGTATTGCATAATTAAATATTATGTGCTAAAAACTTTTAAACTTTTTAACTTTAAAAATCTGTAATTGCAAGTATTTACCACAAATTTATCTGTAAATATCTGTAAATATTCATAGATGATAATTTAAGAATGTGTAGAATTTAAGAATGTGTAGAAGTTTAACACTTATGGTAAAAGAAAAAACTGTCCAGTGGTAAAAAAAAACAAAGTAGAATTATCGCCCTGCGTGAGGCTTGTCAATACAATATGCAAAGTTCCTCCTTCTTCTTCCTAAAAAGATTTGACACATCTGCCCCCTGAACACATTTACCAGAACATACTGTAGCAGCAGCAGCAGTTAACGACACCAGCCAGCACTTACCTCTCCAACAGAAAACAAGCCAGGTCGACATCATCTTACTACTGTGCTGGCATTTTTGAACATCACAGACCTACACACCCTTTAAGTGTGATGGCTGAGGTGCCATCAACAGATCAAACAATACAGCCAGAAAGCAGGATCTCTGCAGATACACACTAATACAGGGGAGAACACTTATTACAGTGTGCTTTTAAATCTTTACAAATGATCTTTAGGTATTTATATTAACATTGTTTGCAAATTATTTATTAAATGTTAAATACAAATACCTTTATCATAAAACCTTTTACAAATGTGGGATGTACCCTCTTCAAAGTTTCTCACCAGTTATTAATGACTTGGAATGTATAAATAAACCATTTAACCATTAATTATGAATGGAATATTGTATTTAGCACTGTAAAACTTTCCTCCTAGAAAGAAAAAAGAAAATCAAATGGAAACGTTGGAGACAGAAATTAAGATTCACTGCAACCTCAGAATCCACTGCAAATTAACTATAAAAAGCTACTATATATAGTACAATACATTAACAGGAAAACACATCCTGGTTCAAATGAAAGAACACAAAATCAATCCATATGCAGATGATATACTGCTTACATAACAAATCTACAAAGCTTGTCTGGCTGGGGATACACTCTAATGCAGTATGTAGCTTTGACAAAGTCTCTGGTTACAAACTATCTTTAATGTGTACTATTCAGTGTGTTTCTGGAAGACAGTGTAACCACTGAAGTGAATGAGGGGACTTTGTTGGGATGGTAAGATTCAGACTTTTCCTTTCAAGTTCACTCAGAAAAAGAACCATGGATTCCACATACGAACTCTACTACAAATACTAATACTAGACCTTTCTTTTAGTGTCACACTATGGCTGAAAGTCAACAACGCCAAACTTTTCCTGATTGGAAGAATGGCAGTCATACAAATGTATGTATACATATACATATACATATATATATAAGAGATGATTAATATGAAACTCAAGTCATTGTTTGGAGGTGTTTCAATACATTAGTGATGCTAATGCACAGTGAAGTATACATTCCTTTGAGGGAGTTTCTAATACGAGTTATTTTTACTAACAAACTACTAAGACAATAATAAAACACTCTTCCAGTCACTAAAAAAGCAGTTTACTCATAAAAAAAAGTAGTTTGCCAATGTATCTGTTGTCAAGTAATGTCACATAATAAGATCTGAATCTGACCTCAGATTGAAATCAAATCATCAAGGGCAGCATACAAACTGAAACCATAGCATTTCTCAATGTAACTGTATTTTTGCAAACATCTCATGTGACTCCTGATGTGAGCAGCGTAAAATGTCGCTGAGTTTGCCTTGATGTGCACGTAGAGAGGCATGTCATAGCACTGTGGTTGATGTGGTGGGGGGCTTGCAACCTTCTCCCAGGGGCTTTCAGGGAGAGCTGACGAGCAGTGCAGTGAGCTGAGACGGGCTGGTGGGTTCGGTGGGTTTCTGCCTCACTTGTCTTGGGGGGTTCAGGGGCATCTTGTTCTTCTGATGGTGGTAGAAAGCTGCCTTTCTAGGAACCTGAAGCTCGGAGAGGAGGAGAGGAAGAAGGGAGTACGAGTGCAGTCAAAAACTCGTTTTCCTATTGCTTTGTTTCTGATGTTCACTTACCATGTTATGAGGTTTTAAATCTGACTATGTACAATAATTATGTGGGTATGAGTTACCTGAGGTGTTGAATATATACATTATTATAATTTACTATAATAACGTTTAAGAAATCCTCCCACAACCTTCTGAAAGAGTAGAGTAAAGCTGTCATGTATATGATGGGCTGCAATGTTTCCTCTTAGTACTAACACCTCTTAAACAAATACTTGCGTGATATATAGATATTCATCTATAACAAAACTATAAGATGGTCCACCAAATGGTCAATTGTGATTATTTCTATTGTGATTTTTGTTAAACTTTACTCAAGCTGAGAAAAGCAATTTTAATATCTGTACATCAATATTGTAAAGTATATGGACTAAGCAGGAACTGGCAGCATGGGCCACGGGGAGAAACACTACAGTGCATATTACATATCATGTAAAATACTTTTTTAAAGTATGCACCATATGAGCAACTTTCACAAATCTGTCAAAATCTGTGTTGGTGAGCACTTCGCCTTTGCAGAGATAATCCATCCACCTCACAGCTGTGGCATATCAAGATGCTGATCAGACAGTGTGTGTATTGCACAGGTGTGCCTTAGGCTGGCCACAATAAAAGGCCACTCAAAAATGTCAAAACATAGGTTCTTCAAAAATTGTGAATCAACGCAACCACGAAAGGTCCATAAGCAAACAGTCATCAATATCAATATAAATTTTATTATATAGGACCCTTAAAACAACCAAGATCGACTAAGGTGCTTTGCAGATTACAAATACAACAATAAAACAGTAGTTACAAAGTAACAGCAATAAAACATAAGTCATAAATGTACACAGCAAATATTAGTCTGATGGGTCCAGTATCATGCAAGATTAGCTGCTGACACACACATACACACGACCAAACGCATGATCCCCTCCAGGCCTACACATGTCAGAGACACTAAGTCAATTGACTGACTCTTATTTAACTTCTGTTTTGGCATTACTGAAATCCTGTAATCATCACTTTTTGCCACCATGGTTGCTGTTCAGCAAAGGTGAAATAGCCTTGTTTTAAGATAAGTTTATACATGATGGGTAGTACTACTCAGCCTGTAAAAACAGTTCTCCACTGGAAAGTACAAGAGCATATATGAATGTTCTGTCCAAAAGGACATGTTCAAACGTTGACAAGTACCAATCCAGCGACAGGCTCACTGGACCTTAAGTACGTAATGTAAGTCACATGACCTAAATCACATGGTATACGTTGTGAAATGGTGGTAATTAGGTTTAGACAACAAAACAGGAGGAAATATTTTAGGAAAATATTGTGGTTTGGGTTTAAATAAGTGCATTACTTAATTTAATTGAACATATTTATTTAGGTGCAACTCAGCCGGGTCAGGAAGCTGCTGCAGTTTTCAAGGTATGCTATGGCTATTGGTGCACTCTCAAAAACTCCAGAGAAATAGCCTAGGCTACCTACAACAAACCATAGCACATACAAATGTACAAGGCTAGAGACACAAAAATAAGGCTAATACGGCTTCACTTTTAAAGAATAGAATGAGATTTACAGAGTTTGCTGAAATGTTGAAATTTTATCTCTAAATTCAAGTATTAATCATATCAAAAAACATCTCACACACACCCATGTTCACTGAACTTGTCATGACCTACAACAATGTAGTAGGTTAAAAAAAGGCCTATAATGCAAAAGCCCGAAAAGAACTCCTAATTAAGTAATTAATAAAGTTAATAAAGTAAACAGCAAAAAAATAAACACACTTATCTTGCAATAATTTCTACTAGATAGCCTTTAGGCTGTTTAATGTTTCTATAGGCCTAGTTAATAAAGATAATACATTTGCAGAGATTCCGGAGCACACAGAAACTGTTGCCATCGTTATAGCAGTGTTTCCTTGCGGAGCGCTTGTTGTCCTGTTTGATCACCTGAGAAGTGAGACCCCACAGATGCAAAAGAGTAGGCTGCGATGGAGGAGGGTTGCTCCCTGTCTGAAATGGCTTAATATATACAAACGCAAAAACAAGTGGCCTAGTGCGTTGAACCTTAACACTGGTAGAGAAACAGAGAGAGAGAGAATGCTGACGAGGTGGATACTTGCTAGATTATAAAAAAAGCTTGTTATATATTATAACTGCTGGTAGTCAAGCCGACTCTCCCAACAGCCAATCCGCTAGTGTCTATGACTGAGGATGGTTGCAGTTGTGGCTCAGGTGACCGTTGCAATACAGGAACTAAAGTCTTAAAGGTTCAGTGTGTAAGTTTTAGTGGCATCTAGTGGTGAGGGTTGCGAATTGCAAACAGCGATTCAAGGTGCATCCATATACTCCTCAGATAGTCCCATTTCCCGAGATTCGGAATGTGGAATCAACACGGACGCAACTACAAAGATGTGATGGATTATCATTATCAGAACATATAAACAACACGCAGACATCTAGTAAACTCTACATGGACAGCAAACTTACAGTTAAAACCATATTACAAATTACATGTTTGCTAAATATATTATATGCAATACATGATTTTGCACGAATCAAAGTTCTGTATACTTGTTTATGTGCCATGTACACTTTATTTCTCTTTTTGCAATAAAGACATCAGTCACCACTCAGCCCTCCCTTTCCAAGCCTTGTTCTTGTGCCAAAAAATGTGTGATCCTCCATTTATCCAAAGAGCAGGAGCAGGAGTTGGCCGTACTACCAACTGGAAAACATGCAACTGGCTTCCATTTGGCGGTCCGGCGACTGGTGATACCTCTGAGCTGAAGCTCAGGACTGGAAGGCAAAGTTTCAAGCTGAGACTGTGTGAAACTGGACAGCAACATTTCTGTGAAGCTGGCTAGTTTCACCTCTAAGCTAAGCAGAACAACATCTCTAGATAGCTGAACAGCTCTGTCTCAATGGTGCCGGGCAACAAAAGTCTCTGAATTGCTCGGCAGCTCTGTCTCTGGGACACCGGGCAGTATTGTCTCTGGGATGTCGAGCACCAAAACCTCTGCAGCACTGGACAGGGGGC
Organism: Lepomis gibbosus; assembly: GCA_029875015.1. NCBI lineage: Eukaryota > Metazoa > Chordata > Actinopteri > Centrarchiformes > Centrarchidae > Lepomis > Lepomis gibbosus. The sequence goes on from JAPMOB010205239.1 coordinate 16,966, forward strand.
AAGGGGGAGAAGCTGGTGAGGATGGTGCGCTGAGCAGCGATGAGGCACTGGGGCTGGACAGTAGAGAGCCATGACGATGGTGAAAACCCCGTCTCCTTCCGTAAGGCTCCACTGAAGGTGAATCTTTAGTGAAATCCAACAGGAAACTAAGTAGAACTGAACTAGCTGAACCACTAGACCAAGCAGGTTCTCTGATTTTGTAGCAGTTTCAGAAAAATTAAAAACAGAGAGACATATGTCCCATGTCCTTGGGGTGGCCATCCTATTGGGTAGATGGGAGCCCCGAAGGGGAGACTCATGATCCACCTCGGATGAGCAGGAAACAGGGACAGGCTTAGGAGTGGGTGCTAATAGAAAGCGAGACAGCTGGAGACACATGAAAGACAGGTAAGGTCATGAACGCTGAGGAGACTGAGGTGAACATTCATGAACAATGAACATGCAACAAATGACAGAAAGGTGGCCACACATATACACAGGAGGGGTGGGAATAGCAGGGCACAGGTGATAAACATCAGACAAAAGTCAACAAAGAGACAGGAAGTAAGGCAAGACAATGACACCAGGAACAAAACAACTACAAAGTAGAACAGGGACTAACAGCCACACCCCTGAACTATGACACAGACAGGTTTACAATTAAACCAATAGTTCTAACAGTAACATTAGATGTCATACATGTAACACACACACACACACACACACACACACCACTGCAAATGTGTAATCAGTGAAGATTGAACTGATAAATTAACAGATATGTTACTTTTCTTTAGTTCACTCCAAATTAGATATATTGTTGATGCCAAGAAAGCAACAAAACACATCTAGATGACTAATATTTGTTATGCCTTTTTGTACATATTGTACTGTTTCAATTTGCCACTCGTGACAGTAGTGTAGGTGTTTTGTAGTATAGTAATGTCATTACATCAAATGAATTGTCGTCAGAGATCACAGAAAGAGAAACATCAAATAAGCAGGCAGGGTCAGGACGCAGTCTCAGCTCTGTGTTGCTCTCTGTTTAGCTGCTGTAGCTGGTTGATTGCTGTGGTTTCAGTCAAGAAACTTGACGAAAGTGCTGTGCCACTTTCTCACGGCCGGCAGCTTCTCTATCTTTCTGTCACCAGTTTGCCCCCACCCACCCGCTTAACACTCATTTCCTCAGACCTTTTCAACTTTCGATCACTTTGGTTGGCAAAAGAGTGAAGGTTAGGGACAGTGCAGGACTTTCTTTTCCTCATAAGGCGAGGGAAAGGAAATCAAAAAAGTCTGATAGCTTAGTCAGATTTTGATGGTGATAGTGTGCTAAATGTGTAATCATTTAATTTGATGTCACGAAGTAACTGATATATACTGTTAAAGAGAGACAGCACTGACAGAAATTGTCTCACAGTACATGACCTGTAAACGACAAATCTGTATTTATTTTAGCCATGGAAACTGTGGACTGTACCGCCTCTGAATATCACACTATATCACCGGGTCATATATAATTGCACAGCCACAACACGGTATGTGCCTCCCACTGAACCGGAAACAAGAAGTTTGCTCAGCTATTTTTCTTTCTATGTTACAGCTTCCTCCTACTCCTTTCAATCAATTGCTGTCAGATTGAAATCATCACAGATTCAGATTAAAATCAGTTGTAATGTTATCTAACAAAGGTGTTGCTGAAAAAATCATTTTCCAGTCATGAAGTACTTTCCCTCTGGTATCTATAAAAATAAAATAGTCCTTTCTTGATCAGAAACTATTACCACACCATTCAAGGAATGAAATTTCCACCAACGGTGGTTATATTGATGATGGTGACATCTTCTAAAATTCAGCCCATAGATGGGCATCCCCACTCCTACACCAAGCCAGCCGAGATTTGTATCACTCTCATAATGCAGGGTTACAGAAAGGTAAGGGGGTGTGAGAACTCCAAAATTACATGGTACCCAAGACAGCTACTGCCTACACCTACAAAACTTGTGGTGGTATACAGAGAGAGCCTAAATATATAATCAGAAGCCTAAATGTTGATATCAAGAAAGATGCCCTCATTCAAAAAAACACTTGAGTCTCTATAGTCAGGCCAGCTGCTCTGTGAGGCTATACTTGTTGACATGCTGGTGTTTAGCAGGTATACAGTATGTATGCCATGTTTAGCGAATAAGCATGCTAACAGTTTCTAATTAGCATAAAACACAAAGTACAGCTGAGGCTGATGCCATGTGTTTTTCAGATATTTGCTCACAAACAAAATATTGGACAACTTAAAAATAGACATTGTCCTGGTCCTAGATGAGAGGTTATTACAATTCATCCTGAGAAAACATGAATGTCTGAACCAAACTGAGTGGAATTTCATCAGAAAACAAAAATGTTAACTGGGGATCCCCATAAAATCTGGGGATCACTAAAGTCAGGATCATTTTACATGAGATATTGATATTCCAGTCTGGATCAAAGTTGCCCAACAAGCCAAGAGACAGAAGCTATCCCTTTAGGCATGCCACTAACATGGCTTAAAATGCGGCCCTCTTCATTCAATTCAACAAGAACTCTGCTGAAAATTAATATTAGGCTAAAAAAAATAAAAATTGAAAAGTGACCAACTAATTGTTCTGTTTATTTCAACATCATCACATTAAAATTATCAACCTTCCACAGATATAAAATTGTGTCATGGCTTGTGCAGTGCTTCAGCACATGATAATCCCAAATAAAGCAATAGTTAGACATTTTGCCAAAAGACAGATGAGAATATCTAGGCTGTACCTCTCTTATCAGTACAGTATAATGCTACAGCTAGCAGACCGCTAGCTTAGCTTAGCTGGAAGACTGGAAACAAGGGGAAACACCCTGCCTCCGTCCAAAGGTAACAAAATCCACCAATTAACACATCTAAAGCTTCCTATTTTACATGTTATGACTCATTTTATCATCGTATTTCTATTGATGTTCATGTTTTGTGTTAACTGTTGTTTTGAATATTAAAAAATATTAATATAAGATTCACACAACCTCATGTTCAGACCGATTCCTCTCCACGATGCATACATAGTAGTAAACCGATGATTAGATATTTTCCTTCAACTAAACTTTTTTGGTGTTTTTGGGGAGCATTTCTGCTAAATGAGTGTTAATGCCTAAATAGTTAGGCATCAACATAACGTGTGTAATGTAAACTGTTTGTTAAAATAAATGAACCATTTCAAGGGCTGAGGTCTGTGGAATGCTTATGATGTTCTTTCACAACATGGACGTGTGAATCCTGTCATAACACAACCCCACCCAAAACATCTATCTGGACATGGTTGTGTGAGTATGTGTATGCACATTGCAAATGAAGAGGTGTGAAGCCACAAGCCCTTTTCACAGCAGAATTCTGAAACCGAGGGTGTTGATAGGATATCTGCCCCTTTTTATGTTGGGCTTGCCACACCACAGCCCTGCTGTCTAATTTTAAAATCATATTTCCCGCAAGAGATACTGAGAACTCAATCTGTATCTTTTGTAGTGAGCTCATATAGCCTTTAAGTCTTCTTTTTAAAAACACACAAGCCGTGACAGTAAAAATCTTCAGGCACCTGATCAAGTAAAGAGATTAACTATATTATCTTCCCAGTGGTGACTTTTTCGTAAAATAATATCTTGTTTACCAGAGTTATAGTTGACTCCCACAGGATGTTATGATGCGTTGAGTTTAAAGGAATAGTTAAACATGTTTTAAAATACATTTCTTCAATTTAATGCAGAGAGTTGGATGAGAATATTCATACCACTCTCATGTTGGGTGACATGGACCCATTGCCAGGAGGCGATCAGCTTAGCTTACCATAAAGTTAAAAAATATTTACAAGACGTAACTCCCCATAAAACCACAACTTCACATTTTTTACATGTGTGTGTACAAATTAAATAAAGGAGATATACTGTGTTAATAACTAAGGTTTATAGTCGTTAGTAGGCATATTTCTGACTAAGCTTGCGGCAAGGCTCTGGGGATGGCAATGTTCTGGATGCTCCGTATCTGCTGGATGTGTAAAGCTGTTTGTTAATATTTCAGCCATAATTAATGCAACTTTAAGGCAGTAGTAGCTAAATGTAGCTTAAACTTGAAGTTTTCTTTTTTTTTAAGGGTTTAATTAGCTCACAAAAATAAAATATCTTTCTTGCAAAATCCATGTGTCATTGTAGTTGCTGATGTCTGGTTTTATAAGTGTATCTGTTGCCTTTATATATGTGCTGAAACAGCACTGTTTTGATGTGCCTGTCTATTTTCAGGGTAGTTTGCCGTCCTGTTGGTCATTTGGTCCAGACTGAAATGTCTCTGCAACTATTGGATGGACTGAAATTTTGTACAGACATTCATGGTCCCCAGACGAACACGATTACTGCCTCGTGCCACCACAAGGTTTTGTATGAAAGCGTGTGACAACTATTGGATGGATTGAAATGAAATTTGCTTTCAGACTAGAGGCTTGGTCACATGGAATTGGAATCAATTTCACAATTCATCACGGGAACGGGAGGACATATGAAAAAACAAACACTATTTTATTTTAGTGGGATCAGGAGTCACTCTTGCATGATTGGGATGGGACAGGAGTATTTTTGTCTCTCTTACTAAGAGTCCATACAAATCCAAAAGTCATGAACCTGATAATGTCAAAACCTGATAATCCAAATGGTGAGATAAAAGACAACAAGTCCATAAAAAAAAATAAAAAGCAGGCTTAAATGCAACAAAGGCAAGGCAAGTGGCAGGAACATACGCCACCAGGTAGACCACGCAACAACAAGCGACAACTGACCAACACTGAACAGAGGTTTTATATAGACGTGAACTAAAATCCAAAACATGATTAGGACAGACCAAATAACCAAACACAGGACGTGTGTGTGTGTGTGTGTGTGTGTGTGTGTGTGTGTGTGTGTGTGTGTGCGCGCGCATGTGTGTGTGTGTGTGTGTGTGTGTGTGTGTGTGCGTGTGTGTGTGTGTGTGTGTGTGTGTGTGTGATAAAGATCAAAACACAAAGCAGACTAAACTAACCACAACACTCCACAAATCAATACATTTAATACAGAGTGGGACAACCGAATACTAAGTTTTACAAGTGTACTGTAATACCATCTTATCTTGTGTTTCTCATTTCTTTTATGTTTTTACCATCTTATCTTGTGTTTCTCATTTCTTTTATGTTTTTACCATCTTATCTTGTCTTTCTATCCTAACTGTTTCATATAGGTAATACCTCCTTATCTTATATGTTATTTTATGTTGTGTATGATCTTTGAGTCACATTGAGTGAGTCTATGCATGTTGTATGAAATGTGCTGCATAAATAAACTTGACTTCACTTTGACTTTTACTGTGATTTTTGTGCAGTTTATCAGATACTAAATATAGCACTTTGTCACAGCAGGTGTCTTTGGATGCTGTTTTAAGATATAACAAGTCTCTCTATATATGCAGCATATAGTGGACTTGGTTTTGTATGTAGCAGTAGATAGTGATAATACATGATCTAAGCAGTCCCTGCCCCTCACAGTTACACCTTCACGCTTTATCTTGAGATTTTGTCTCTGTGGCAACAGTAAATGCCAAGCTCACTCACACTGCTGCAACTACCACACCACTTCTTTACTCTCTAAAACCCCATACTCCACAACCCCCAACGTACTCCATCACACACACACACACACACACACACACACACACACACACACACACACATATTTTCACAGTCGTACACACAGAGAATACACACGGCAGCTGTGTAGAGTAGATCCCTTTGTGGTTCATTGTCAGTTTGAGTCTTTGCTCCAGATTCTTCTTGGCCCAAATACAGAAAGAAAACACACACACTGAGTTATATATGGCCATACCGTGCACTAACACACACACACACAAACAATCACACAAGCACATGGTCAATTAACTTTGCTGTCATCAGGTTTCAGTAACCTTTAACCTCTTAGGAAACTACTCTGGTTTCTCGACAGAAGCACACATCTATCTACCCATAAAGAGGTGGTAAGAATAGTGCGCCATCAAGAGCAGCATCGACTGGATCAGAGATGTGGAGTCACATGCTGTTGTGGAACTCACAGTGTAGGAACTTCAGCAGCCCCTGCTGGATAATGCTGGACACAATTTTCTGTAGGTAACAACTTGCACCTGAATGAAGTTAGAGCAGTGGTAATCCAAATTTAGCAGCAAACATCTATGATTAACTTTATTACACAGGAAATATTTTATTGTGGTTTAATGTATTTTATCCAAGTTAAGGAAGTTTATGTCTAACTTCAATGTAAAGTTTGTTAGACAATTTCAACTAACATTTCATGGAAAGTACTTACTCAAGTACTGTATAACTTTAAAGTATTGAACTATACTAGGTATTGCTACCTTATATTTCTCACATAGACATTTCAGATGACAGTGGTGTACTCTTATTTCATCTCATTTATGTGACCACTGTTACTATTTAATTTAATCCATATTACTGTATCACATACAAAGCTTATAGATATGCTTTCATAAAATAGGCTATACATGACGACATGTTAGATTAAGAGATTAAACTACCCAACAGTATATAAAGAAGGTAAAGTTAGCTCCTCCTCCATCAGCTGCTACACTGAATCTCTGAACAGGGCCATTCTGCAGGAAAAGTCATTCTTTTTTTCTTGTGACTGTTTTTTGTCTAATATGCAATTTTTTCCTCAGAGTCAGTGCCGAAGGGGTTAAAGGGTGCCGGCGTGCCCCCAGCGGGTCTTAGGCTTCTAGTGCTGAATTAGATTTTTCAGCCACACATCCTCCGCTGCCATGGCAACCGGTGAAAAGCTGCGTGTCGGCCATGCTGAGGAGGGGTTTGTTGTAAGTTTCAGGAGTTTTTCACAGCAGAACCAGACAGCGCCGGAATGAAGTTTCTGTGAGGCGGCTCTGAGCTGATCAGAGGAGAAGGAGAAAAGCAGGAGGACAAGTTATTTACCCAGGTAGGTGAAAGTTTGTCCTTGGCTGTAAAAAAAAATAAAACAACTATCATGTTTTGTTCAGTTCTGATTTCCATTTTTGCCAAGAAATAGACTGTGGATTTAATTTAGTCGAGTGTTGTTTGTTTACTCTTAATGTATGAGAACTAATCAAAAGATTTTTAAAGGTCCAATTGACTTTGATATGAAAGCTAAGAAAATGTATGTTTCTTTAAATGGTCTCCTTTATGGAATTTCAATTCCAAACATCAAGCTTTCTCTGTGACATGTCCATTTGAAACTCTTGCTTAAAGCCTATGAAAACATGGTTTCAAATCTGAAGTATTTCTACAGTAACATTAAAAATTCATAGCTAGTATGCAAAAATCAAAGCTCAAGTTTGGGAAATTATTTTCCTTGTTTATAAAACAAACAGCCTCACAACACAAACGTTGCTAAATCCTGATTTTTGCACGGAAAAAATGACAACACCTTTTTCCAAAGAAAGGAGTGAAACATCTACAGTGGATTGTAGGTGTTTCTGTCTGTGACACACAGACAGTAGACACACAGACAGACTACTGTCACAGACAGTAATTCAGTTACTGTTACTAAAACTAGTGGCTTGGAACCCATAATAATTAGATAAATAATAATTATTAAAATGTAATATTTGCTATTGCAGAAGCTGTTGGCCAGTAGTGTCTAGATCTGCCTGTCCTAAGGTCCTAACGTACGCTAATAACTGTGCTTTGCATTTTTTTCATCCATTAATGTCACAGAACTTGACAAGTCACCGATTTTGGTTTATCTCTTTGCACATCTCTACTGTAGTTTATGTGCACAACCCTGATCTTTCTTCACCATTTCACTATTATTTTTACAGTCATCCTTGTTGGAGGTCGCCATGTTTTCCCTGTCGGAGCTGGTGCCTCTGAACCAACATCAGTGCAGGTCTAAACTGCTGAAGCCTTGGTGGGAGGTCTTCATGGACTACCTGGTGGTCCTGATGCTGTTGGCATCTGTACTAGCTTGTACTGAGCAGCTGTCCAGGGACCGAGTGGTGTGTATTCCCTTGGATCCACTTGTCACTATAAATACTAGTGATGGTGTGGATGTGGCACTGACTCCATCTTCAAAGCCCCCAACCCACATTCCACGTGACGCCAGCCCAAAGCTTCCTTCAACAGCCCGGGGTCGACGCACCCATCTGGTCTACCAGCAGTATGTTTACATTAGCCAGGTACAGCAAAACTGGCCTGAGTTGCCTTTGCCAATGAAAATGATGCAACAATTAAATACTCACTGCTAAATCCATTAAAGCAGCTATAATAAATATTCTTTAATTAACCATGGATCACTAAGAAATACCTCCTGACTTTTCAGTTCCCCTCAACTTCATAAAGCATTAATGCAACTTTCATCTCATTGTTTTGTCCAAGGAAGTCAAGGGAAACTGGACTTGGTTGAAGATACTTAAAGACTTTTTGTCTCTAATCAAAGGGGCTTCTTCAGTTCTGACTGACCAGTAGGAACACTCAGCTATTTAACCTCTGTGGGATCGTCGTGAAGATGGTCTATACCGCTGGTTCTTTAGTGCTCCTGGCTGTTAATGACAGTTGTTATGGTCTTTGGAGACACCGGAGGCTAAGTTTCCAAAGTCATCTCTTCCCGGGAAGTATGCCAATGATGGTCGTTCAGACTTGGCCTCAGGTGTTTCAAATGACCATGATGACTGTCTTTACAACATCCAGGACCAGTAACGAACCAGTGTTGATCATCTTCACAACAACCCCACAGAGGTTTTCCCTACCATTCAGTCAGAACTGAAGAAGTACATTCAACCAAGTCCCCCTTGATATTAACCTGCTCTGGATAACTATGATCTGGATGACTGAGAACCTTTATAGACATCTCATTGTTGTGATTTTTAGCCGCATCTTTGGTTCTGGTTCACTCTCACTTGTCTCATACTGTTGTTTAAGGCTACAGAAGCCAGCCATAACTCTCTAGAGTTGGTAAAGACCAAAACAGAGCTAAAAGAGAGACTTCAGGTGGTCAGACATAGATGTGGATGTGTGAATAAGCACATAAAATGTTTGCTTATACGTTTGAGTTCAAGGTTGAAGTGGTCAAAAAATCAATGATTCCAAGAGTCTGTCTATCCATCTATCTAGGTGTGCTACCATGAGGCTTTGCCTTTGTGCTCCCGCTTCTTCCCCTACATGGCCTTGCTGCAGTCTCTAGTACTCGTAGCCAGCGGCTTCTTCTGGCTCCACTTCCCCCACACCTCTGCCCGCATAGAGCACTTCCTGGCCATCTTGGCAAAGTGCTGCGAGTCACCCTGGACATCTCAGGCGCTGTCCCATGCCGCCCGACAGGAGAACATCCACGAGAAGGAGGTGGTTGAGGAGAGACGTCCACCCCAGCATCCTCCCTCTTCAGCTTCATCTTCACCCCCAGTGACCCGCACAAGACGATCAAGCATAGACTCTGAGTCACACAGCCCGCTTTTGAAGAGGTCAGATAATGCATCCTCAGCCACCCCTCCTTCCCCGTGCCCTTCCACCCTCTCCTGTAACTCCACCATGTCAACTATGTCCCTCGACTACCCGGTGCATTTTCCTTCTTCCAAGCCCTCACTCATGGTTGACAATCCCAGGCAGGTAATCAGTCTGGATAAAAGTGATAGGGAACAGGCCAGGGCACTGTTCGAAAGGGTGCGGAAGTTTCGGTCCCACTGCGAAAGCTCAGATGTCATCTATAAGGTGAGAGACCCTCTAATCTAATTTGTGCTGTTCAACGAAGTGAAAGTGTTATGATGTACTGTTGTATTTATAGTAATAGTATGTATGATGTTAACTTTATTAACATTACATCCCTTCTTCATCCATTCAGGTCTACTTGGCTCAGACAATATTCAAATTGTTGATGGTAACTCTGATTGTGAGTTACACCATCCCTCTTCTCAGCTCTTTCTCCTTCACCCACACCTGTCACCCTAAGGAGCATGCCTTGGTGGGTTATATTACCTTTGAGTGTATCCATGTTCTCTCCTCCCTTCTACACAAACTGCTGGTGACTTACCTGGCCCTGCTCGGGCTGTACGGCCTGCTGAACTTTTACACCCTCATTTGGATTTTACACAGGTCAGTGCATTCATGAACAGCATAAAGGGACGTATGTGTTGGTGCTGTACAGAGCTGTTAATATTTTAAGGCTGCACTAATAATTTTTTTTTACATTAACAAACAATAAAATGACTACGTGTAATATGGAAGGGGAACCAACTCTTACTTTCCCTCAGCTCTGCAGAGTTTTTAGCGTCTTCCAGCTCATTGTTTTGGTCTTTTGGCAAATTTACTTTTTTGGTTTACTCTCAACAATGTCATCAACTTGTTTCCAGCAGCAAGCATCCATTTTCAGTAAATAAAGCTCTGATATACCCACAATACCTTCCCTGGACTACCTGTCAGACATCCAAAGTTAGCGACTAGCTGGTGAACATAGTGGAGCATTTAGCAGCTACAGAGCAAGATATTTCCCTGATGGAATAGATGATGAAAGGATATTCACCTAAAATGTATTGTTCCTCCACATCTGCTGGATACGTAAATGAACAGCTATAAAGCAATAGTCTGCTAACATATTTGTCATGTCGACTTTATTAGTTAATGATAGGGCAGTGTTGTGTTTACAGCAATTAATGCATCAACAACTTTAGCTTTCATGAAAGAACCTTAAAATGTTTTGCACACTTTAGTCCATTTACAACAAATCTCATATTTTATACCTTTTACACATGTTTCCATTTATTTAAGATGTCCACAATTCAAACTGCACTAAAATAACAATACTGACTGTAGTAAAGGAGTAGTACAGAAAGAGAGGGGAGGCTATGCATGTACAGGATTAGTTGTGTTAAACAGGGTTATGAATATATCATTGTTGTCACATTGTTTGACCGAGATAACTTGGGACTTTAAGTAGAATACACAGCCTGTGCTTGTTGCAAGGACCTTTAAACGGAGTAATGCCCGTGAGGCTGAGCATACCAGAGGCCTGATAATAGGATTAGAGTGTCGTGTTTTGGGCTACAGTATATTCTGTGTGATATAGTTCTCATTCTTGATTTTGGTCTGTGCCCTACTTAGCTCTCTACGGCAGTATTCCTTCCTCTCACTGAAGGAGGTGTGCTCCCTGAGAGATGTCCCTGACCTGAGGAATGATCTGGCCTTCCTTTTACACATGTTAGACCAGTACGACCCTTTGCTGGCCCAGCGTCTGTCTGTTTTTTTGTCCCCTGTCAGTGAGAGTAGGCTGCTGGAGGAAAGCTTGGAGAGGCACTGGGGGGAGGAGAAGCTGCGTGCCATGACAAGTGTGGACGCAGAAGGCTGCTCCAGACTGCAGCTGGTGGCCCTGCCTCGCCTCCCTCCAGCCCTCTTCAGCCTCAGCCAGCTTCAGGTCCTCAAGTTGGAACTCATCACAGATGCCAGGTTTTCTGCACAGGTAGCCAACATGACCTCACTCAGGTGAGTTTTACGGTGGTGCAGTCACGATTTAGATATTTTAAACAATACACATTAAATCAAAAGTTCTGGCATGTACATATTTCTATGTTAAAAAACAACTGAACGCTGATTTACATACACTTGTTTCTTGTTTTTCTACACATTTAATTACGTCTTTTATTGTTTTTTTGCACAATAGGGAGCTCCACCTCTATCACTGCACTGCAACTGTTAATCCCAGTGCACTTGCAGTCTTCCAGGAACGTCTGGAAATCCTCCACCTCACCTTTACTCAGGTGTCAGAGATCCCCAGCTGGGTCCTGTCCCTCCGCAGCCTACATGAGCTCCACCTCTCCGGCCGCCTCAGTAATGATGGTGGGGTGGGCCGCAGCTGGGCATTGGGTAGCCTCCGACAATTACGTCACCTCCGTGTGATGGTGATTCGAGGAATGTTACAGCGGATTCCTGGGGAGCTGTGTGAGGTGGCAGGCAGCTTGGTGAGGCTGGAGATCTACAACGAGGGCACCAGGTTGCTTGTACTGACAGGCTTGAAGCGGATGGTGGACCTGACAGAGCTGCTGCTGCAGGACTGCCAGCTAGAGCGATTGCCTTCTGCCCTGCTGACGCTCACCAACCTGCGGACACTCGACCTGCAGCATAATAACTTGAGAACTCTGGAGGAACTGCTCAGCCTGGTTCACCTGCGACGTCTTTCTTGCCTCAGACTTGCCTATAACCGTGTTCTGGCAGTGCCGGCCAGTGTTGGTGTGCTGCGAGGCCTGGAGCTCCTAGATCTATCCAACAACCAGCTACAGAGCCTTCCCCCAGCACTCTTCACTCTTCGCCGCCTTCGTAGGCTCCTGCTGGCTGGTAACCTGCTAGAGGAGCTGCCTGCAGAGGTAAAGGCATTGCAGCTGCTTACAGAGCTGGACCTCAGTGGGAACAGGATAGATAGCCTTCCCCCTGAGCTATTCAATAGCTGTTTGGAGCTACACATCCTTAACGTGGCTTACAACTCTCTTAGTTCATTATCCAGGGCAATTTCAGCTTTAACTCAGTTGTGCAGGTTGGACTTGCGCAGTAACAGTCTAGAGGAGCTGCCTGCTGAATTGGGCTGCTGCTCAGGGCTGCGTGGAGGTGGTCTCCTGGTGGAAGACTGGCTGTTTCTTTCTTTGCCTCCCCATGTCAGGGACTTCCTAAGCCGTTCTTGTCCCCCCTCTGGTACATCCTCAGAGGGTCATTCCCGGCCAGAGTCCGACAGTTTCCCATATTTCTCTCCTACACAGTGGAGCTTCTCTTCTGCTCTGGAATCACAGATATAAAACTAATGACTTTATATTACTGCTAACAGTAAGACTGATAGTATTCTGCTAGTGAGGCCTTTTTGTATACTGGTATATTGTGATACTTTTAAATGGGTGTTGCTTTTGGCAAAGTTTTTTTTAGCTTTTAAAAATAGTTTTCCTTTTGGTCCTGTGACCAACAACCACCTTGACTGTGAGGCCTAAACAACCATCATTGTTGCATTTATGTTTTTTTGCTGTTCCAGTCATAGTGTCAACAATGGCTTGCAGGAAGACTAAAAATAGGCATTTGCAAATTTACAAAACAGTGTGCTAAATAAAACAAAGTTACACTGAGTATAAATGATTTGTGGTCAATGGACTAAAACATGTTAAATACACCACCACTATAAATCTCAGATCTATTTTTAAAATCTTTGTTACATAAATTGTTGCACTACTGTAGACATCTTGTTATTGCTGGAACGCACCATAAAAGAGGAAACTGTCTGCATCTGTCATATGGTTAATGGTTATTAAGGGGAAGTAACTCATTAATCGGAAACATTCGCAAAGGTAATATTTTTTGCAGAGCTGTTTCTCTATATATCTATATATCTTTCCAAAGGATAATAACAGATTTTAAAGGACAGTGCCACCCCAGCCACAGCATGTTCACTTTGCTGCCATCTAGGAAGAGATATAGAAGTTTCTGTTACGGCACCACCAGGCTGCAGGGCAGCTTTTCCCCCAGCCTACAAACTCAAATACATCCTCACTGCTCCACGGAATATAGTTAATTTCTGTTTACAAGTTTTATAATTGCTTTTGCATCACTGTATATTGTCTTAGTAGAAGGTACTTAGACACTCAGTTTCACTTTACAATCTGCTTAATGTAACAAATAAAATCTACTTTCTATATAGATAAAAATATATAACAGAGCAAAGGTTCATGTGGTTTAATAACAAAGTGTATATTATTAATACAGAAACTCGTAATAATATGAGTATGAACACCATTATTGAAACAGCTAAAGAATAACATCAGTATGAAAATCTGTATTATTGCTACTTCAGAATGTGCAGTTGTTGTCTCTAACCATGACCACTAGAGAACAATAAACATGATTATTTCTTAATAATTTCTGTTGATGTGTTTGTTTTTGATTGCTCCTGTTTGGTCACTTTATTATGAACATTAAAACTCATTATTAAGATCAAGAATAAACTTTATTGTCCCCAGAGGGAAATTATTTCCACAGCACATATAAGTGTTCATTTTGTTAGCCATTTTAAAATTTAGTCTTAGTCCTGTGTTAAATGTCCTTGTTAGTTTTTGTCATATTATTCCACTGTATTAAATTTCTAATCAAGTTTTATTTTATTTATTTTTTTGATTAAACAACTGGGTATTTTAGTCTGATCTTTGTTATGGAAGAAATTTGAGTCCTCTTTCATGAATAAATTCTTCAAAGACAACATTTGGTTGTTACTCAATTACTTGCTTGATCCCTCACTAGCAAAATACAAGAAAATCAAGTATTTTAGTCTAGTTTTAGTCATTAAACATCATTTTAGTCTTTTCTAACTCATTAGTATAATTGTGATTAGCATTTTGGTCAACCAAAAAAGATATATTTATCATTTTAGTATTTATTTCTCTCATCTCACACATAGATAAAAAGTTTTGTAAAATTTAAATGTCAGCTTTGCTCTAATCTTTATTGCAAAGGAGACATTAACTTATCTCAGTTCCAGGGGGGTTAGCCTTGATATGCCTCAAGTTCATAGTGTTATAACCACATTGCTTGCCATCTGACATAATTAAGCACTCTGTTTTTCTCTGTCTTACTGTATTTGAAATGGGACCAAATATATAAGCGCCTCTTTCTCCCTTGTATGTAGTGTTCATCACCAGAATTCTTTTCCTCCCATACCAGGCATTGTCCCAGTTGAAAGAAAGACAGATATGAACATTAAAACATGTGAAAATCAAAACACTAAACAAAAAACAATAACGCTAAAATCAAATGAATTATTTTTGTTCATGAAGTCACCCGTCATTAGGAAAAACATAACAATTGTGGGAATATGACAGTGGGTAAATCATGATCTTTTACCTAAATCTTCATGCCGTTTATTAATTTATCAGTGTGGTGTGTGTCACATCTGACTGCACAACACATGTGTCAGATCTCTCCGCCGTGGCTGCCTGAAGCTACACTTTCCCTGTCCTCGCAGCTGTAACTTTCACTAACCACTAGAAAACAAAGAGGGGAAAAGAGCACGACACAATGTACAGGTAATCTGCAACCCCTGCTGGAGTGTGAGAACTACACAACAATCAGTATTTAATGTTTAATTAGACTATACTCAAAACTCATGTTAAGTCTAATTTTCGGGACAAACCAGACAGGAATCGGGACAACTGCCCATAATTTGGGACTCTCCAGAATTTTTCAGGACGTCTGTTCACCCTAGCCCCCAAAGATACTAAAATGAATAGCCATGGATTCATGGAGGGGCCCACAGAGAATGGCTTTGTACATGGTCCAAAATTTTGTTGTACACCCCTGGTGGGCAGAGATATTCTCTTGGCAGTGGGGTATTGGTTGTTTGTGTCTGTTTGACCAGTTTTGTGAATAAAAGTGTATTTAAGAAACAGTTGGAGCAAAAGAGCATAATGGTTTGAACACTACTGTGGTACAACATTAGAAGGAGTTGGAGGCGACATAGAGTCCTTTGAGTTTAATATGTTTTTGTCTTTCATGTTCCTCGTTGGCTTCCATACATAGAGTCTAGCGCTGCTGCATGGCCGTGTCCCGCTTTTTTAAACTGCGTTGGACTGCGGCACCCTTTTTGTCCAATCGCTGGCTACTTTCGCCGGTGGTTCTCCAGATCCACCAATGATGTCAACGCGCTTTGGCGAAGGCAGGACTTCCGGTTGCTCGTATAAACTAACTGAGGCCTTCCCATGCGGTTTTGATTTGTAACTGGACGCGTAGCTTACACCGTAAAGGTAAGATGGGAACATCATGTTAATTGTAGCAGCTCGAGTGTTTTTAATACTTGTCGCAAGTGGAAGAAGTAGCGTAAGATATTTATTTAGCTAAAATCAAAAAGAAGCTATTCCGTAGTTAAATAGCTTTCCAAATTCATTGCTTCAGGGAACTACTGAGCTAGCTTAGCTAGCGTTTTGTAGTCTAGCATTAGACAACGTTAGCTTAGCCAACCCCCCAATCTTTCTCACATTTGTTAATATTCGGCAAATGCGTACTCCTTGTATATAATACGTAACACATTCTTTCAATATTCATGTTTGTTTATGTTGTTCGTAACGCTAAGCTGGTCAGTTAGCAGAATAGTTGTTGTCTTTTAGCGAGCTAGCTTGCCACGCTAGCAACGGTTATGCAACACAATAGCTTTCCAGTGTTGAACGCGGGTCAGGAGCTAACCGGTTTGGTTCACCCGAAAGTGTCGGCTAAACTGTAAGTCTAACGTTAGGTTCGGCCGGATATGTATGTGATATTGTGTTTAGGAAGACATTTTTATTATTTACATGCAGCACACTGACTAATACAGTCCTGGTCTATTATGTGCGTATACTTGATTTTGGTACGACGCTAGCATAGCTCACTCACTGGCCTCTCATTTTAGTTGCTGGACTTACACAGCAATGCTAGTGAATAGTTTATATCGGTATTATCACTGTTTATACAAAACTAAATCTACTATGTTGTGAAAACATGGAGACAGACACACCTTTCCAACTTTGTACAAACAGGCTAACAGCTACCTTAGTGTAATTAAAAACGCGTGGTAAAACCTGACACAAAGAACGGCAACAACAGGTGGGCGTATTTACCAGCCCCCAAAGGAAACCCGAGCAAAGGGGGTGGGCTCAGCCATGGCAAAAAACACTGAAACTGATTAACAACCAATCTTTGTTTTCCCAGTTTTAGACACAATGGCCGAGAATGATGTTGATAACGAGCTGCTCGACTATGAAGAGGATGAAGAGCCTCAAGGAGCCCCTGAGAGCGAGGCACCCGCAGGCAAGAAGGAGGTGAAGGGTTCCTATGTTTCCATCCACAGCTCAGGCTTCAGAGATTTTCTGCTCAAACCAGAGCTGCTCCGTGCCATCATCGATTGTGGTTTTGAGCATCCATCTGAAGGTGAGGGGCCTTCACTGATTTCACTGTCTGTGTCAACCTTTTTGTCAAATATGTCAAACAGTGTCGTGTCTGAGTTGGGTATTGTTGGTGGAGTTCCTATGTACTTTTATTAGGAAGTTGGGAGGTTTGTTTGGTGTTTTTTTAACACCATGCGTTTACTGTACTCAAGTCACTAGCCAGCTTGGGCACTTAGTACCACTGAATCTTCGATTGAGGTCTGTCAAGTTTCTGTAAATATAGCCACTGTAGCTACACTGCTGCTTTCTCCGTAGTTTTTATTGCAATATAATTAGTTGAAGCCCAGTGAAAAGCCTTGAATCATTAACAAATTATAGAGTGAAATTGAGTTTTGTAACTCCCTTCTGCTACATACCAGACAATATACATCAATAAAAATCAATTACGAAAAATGGTAACCAGAAATATAACAACAGAAAATGTGAATGCACTGGCCAAATCTGTTTTGTGTGTATCTTGTGCAGTCCAACATGAATGCATCCCGCAAGCTATCCTGGGTATGGACATCCTGTGCCAAGCCAAATCTGGTATGGGCAAGACGGCTGTGTTTGTGCTGGCCACACTGCAGCAGATTGAACCTGTTGATGGACAGGTCAGTACATACGTTCAACACACAAGGTCTGTGTGTTAAGTAAAGGTAGCATCATCATAGATTGTTAATATCGAAACACAACAGTACATTTAGATTTAATAGATAGACTTCCAAGAAATTAACCACATTTGTTGGTTAGTAAAAATCACCCAGGTCTTATAAATGGTAGCATAGTGTACATATGGTGTGTAGATCTGTCTCACAACAAAGGCTGCACAAACATGGTATTAATAGTGTTACAAGGATTGAATCTATGTATTTTTGTAGTTTCCCACTGCACATTTCAGTGAATTATATGTATTAAGTAGAACCCACACGTCCTGTTTGGACATTGGAGAAAGGGTTGGATCAAAATGTGTTACTCTTGCTGTTGTGTTAGTGTATCAGGATATGTGAAATCAGGAGATGTCAAGATGCAGAGTGTCTGAGTCAGCGTTTCTTTATGTCTGCTCCTCAGGTGTCTGTATTAGTCATGTGCCACACACGAGAGCTGGCCTTCCAGATCAGTAAAGAGTATGAGCGTTTCTCAAAGTACATGCCCACGGTAAAGGCCGCAGTATTCTTTGGTGGCATGGCCATCAAGAAGGATGAGGAGGTCTTGAAGAAGAACTGCCCTCACATCGTCGTCGGAACGCCGGGCCGCATCCTCGCCCTCATCCGGAACAAGACCCTCACTCTGAAGAACGTTAAGCACTTTGTCCTGGATGAGTGTGACAAAATGTTGGAGCAGCTAGGTGTGTTCTTTTGTCAAATATTTACTGACATTTTTTTCTCAGTTCCCATCAATGTATGTGTATCTGGCGAGGGCACCCACTCTCCTATTTAGTCAGAATCACTAATGTGACTCGGACATCTTTTTGTGAAACAGATATGAGGCGTGACGTACAGGACATCTTCAGGAATACACCCCATGAGAAGCAGGTCATGATGTTCAGTGCGACACTGAGTAAGGAGATCCGACCAGTCTGCCGCAAGTTCATGCAGGATGTAAGTGGTTGAGTGATACTTCCCTGAATAGTTTTATTGGTATGAAAAGTGCTTGTGCACCATAGCCGCTGCACATTTGAATTTTGCATGCTTTTCACACTTTGAGTTTCTAGTTACAGTAGCAGTTTACCTTGTTATCTCTCGTACAGCCCATGGAAGTATTTGTGGATGACGAAACCAAACTTACACTCCACGGCCTGCAACAGTACTACTCCAAGCTGAAGGATAGTGAGAAGAACCGCAAGCTCTTTGACCTGCTTGACGTGTTGGAGTTTAACCAGGTAAAGTGATGGTACTATTACTACTATTATATGACTATTGCATTGCTGTTCCAGTAGCATTTGGCACATGCCACAATTATAATTTAGCGAGTTTGTCAGCAAGGTACAAGTACACACTTTTTTTTTTTTACTAATTGTACTACTTACAAAACTGGAAATTTTGCTTTCCAAGAAAACTGATACTTTTTTTTGAGACTAGGTAAATACAATTTAAAAACTTCTTTTGAAAAATGCAAAAGAAACAAAAAGTTTGCCATTTTGGGAACTGTACTTTTTTCTTGCCAAAAGCTAGGTGAGAAGGTTGATACCACTTTCACGTCTGTCTGGAAAATACGAATCTTTTTAAACTATTTTACTTACTGAAGCTGTTGAGTTGCTGAAATGCTTTCCACTGCAATTTAAAATCCCCGAATCAGGATCTTTAGGAGTCTCACTAGTGCATTAGGTTGCTCGCCCATGCATTTGCATGTATTTCAATGCCTTGCTTTGCCCCTAGGTGGTGATCTTTGTCAAGTCAGTCGCACGCTGCATCGCCCTGGCCCAGCTCCTGCTGGATCAAAATTTTCCTGCCATTGCCATCCACAGGGGAATGGCTCAGGAGGAGAGGTGAGACTCTCTCACATGCACACACACACATCTAACTCTTATATACCTACTCTCACAAACATGGTCTCTTGATCTCTGATTATGTTTATGGAGCACGTGGCCTCATCAGTTAACTCAACACATCAAAGCTTCCAAAGGGGAGGTGTAGTCTAGTAATGCCTACAGCAGCTGTGTTGATAATTCTCTCGGGCACTGTCCTGTCTCCTGTCCCACTCCCCAGGCTGTCTCGCTATCAGCAATTCAAGGACTTCCAAAGGCGGATCCTGGTGGCCACTAACCTCTTTGGCCGTGGCATGGACATTGAGCGGGTCAATATTGTCTTCAACTACGACATGCCAGAAGATTCTGACACCTACTTGCACAGGGTGAGAACTGCAGCTGAACACAACTGCACCTGTTTTTCTCACTATTTGTTCGTTGTAGCGTCTTTGCGACATATTTGAGTGGCGTGTCATAACCTCTGCATACTTTTGTCTGTTGGTCATTGTGTAAAGTACTGTTACATTTTCTTGTGCGTGATTGGAGTTAAACTCACTCGGGTCTTCTCTGCACCTGTCAGGTTGCCCGTGCTGGTAGGTTTGGGACCAAAGGCCTGGCTATAACCTTTGTGTCAGATGAGACCGATGCGAAGACTCTGAACGATGTGCAGGACCGCTTTGAGGTCAATGTGGCCGAGCTGCCAGACGAGATTGATATCTCCTCTTACAGTAAGTCTTTGCATGTCAGAATGCCTGCTGAAATGTAGGGATGCTTGATGTTAGCCTGAGAAGCTGATCAGTTGGAATGGTTGTAATTTGTGGATTGGAGGGTTCAAAGCACTTAACCATCAAAACAATATGATATTACTGCAAATTGTTGATGATCTGTGTCATGCTGGGCTGTTTAATCCAGTGAGATCTAATTAGCTGAAAGTTGCCCCACATGTAATTGGCTTGAGTATTAAACACTTAGTCATTTTGGCAGCTAAAAACAGCAGTTGCTGCTGCCATGTAACTGTGGGGCTCATCAAATGGAAACTGCCCTTAGATGCTTAACCTGTTGGTGAAAAGTTGGTATGCTCAGCTGTTGCTCATTGCACCAATCTTTGACATGCTCAACTCATGTCCCTCCTCTGTCTCTCCTTTTAGTCGAGCAGTCCAGATGAGTCCTCCAACCAAGCAGAAGTCTCCTCTCCATGGATCTTGTCTTGTATTTGGAAGTAGACGTACTTCACTGTTGATTTGAAAGCCCTGCTTGTTCCCTGTGTTCACCAGACATTTATTTTTATTGTCAGTTTTTGGGGGTGGGGGGTATGGTCAATTTTTTTAATTTGTCTTTTACTGTTTTTTTTTTTTGTTTTTTTGCTTGATGAAATTAAAACTTTTTATAAAATGCCATTTTTACTATTGTGGTCTCTTGTAAGGTTTTTTTTTTCTACCCAATTTTCATTGATTTCAATCTCAAGCAGAGCTTCAGGGAAATGTAGGAAAGTAGTTTTGAGGAACATGTAAAAGTGATTTTTAGCCTTTTTTTAAATTTTATTTTAAATGTTCAAGCTAGTTTGTAGAAGAACATGTCCCCACCCACCCCACTAAGTTGAACTTTATAAAGTAATCAAGTAAGCATGTGGTGAGTTAAGTTTTAGCTCATGTGGCAGCTCTTTCTTTGAATTTCCAATTAAATGCCTCCAATAAATGAAGTCACCAAGTAGAGTCTTGTGGTGAATTTGCCCATTCTAATAAGTATGTCATTAGCACACTGTATAATGAAACTGATGCTTAATATGTATCTGTTTTTGAGGTTTTAAAAATATTTCACCCAACTACAATCATGTCATTTATTGGTGTGTCTGTCAAACAAGCAAAAACGTGGTAAAGATTCAACAAAGAAAAATGAATATTCCACTACAAGCAGCCTGTTAATGGTTTGGCAATGTTTTGTTTTTTTTAGTCACACTAGTGGCATTGTGCTGCCAGTCTACCACTTTAAATACAGACTGAATTGGTATAACATTTTGTACAGACATTTGTTGCCCCCCAGAGGATGAATCCCAATGACCGTGGTTATTCCCTGACATTTCATGTTGTCATCATTAGGTCAAAATTGTGTCTCACTTTTGTTTAAGACTACAAAAGTGACACTCCCATCAGCTGTACTGTGTATTTAAGGCTAAAGTTACTATGCTAACTTGCTATTAGCATTGTAGCTGAGCTTTTTACAGTATAATGTTATTTTAATCAAAGCACGAATGTACCAAAGTACCGCCTGAGAGCTGTTAGCATGGCTGAAGACTGTTTTGTTTAGAATTAATTTTAACTCAACATTGGGTGAGTTTTTTCCTAAATGATAGGAAAATAATCTGTTTGGTAAATGTTCAACAAGTGTAGGAGTGAAAATGTCTTTATTGAAAAATGCAAAATTACATCAGATCTGTGTTAGGCAACCAGCTTTCAAGAGAAGCAGGTGTGAGGAAAATAGATGTTTAGCCTCTTTGTGAACATTATTTTAATACATAATCTTAAAAGGCATGACTTCTTATTACAGATAGTATTCATGTACACTAGTAGACATACAATCATCATGCTTTCAAATTGGCACTTGATGCTCACAAAGGTTCTGAACCCTGCCTCGTTCAGTGCTAAACTACACATGGACTACTTCAGTATAATTCGGTAAAAGGATTGGCCCTTATACAGCAGATAGAACTACAAAGAAGGTAACAATGCATCTGTACATAGCTGCTCTATAGTGTCATGTAACAAAACTAGACATACAGTACCAAAACCACAGCATCTATATAGAGAAATAGTAATGGCAACATGGCGAACAATTCCCAAACACGTTTTAAATTGCCTTTAAACATGAAAACCCCCTAACAAAGTTGGAGCTTAGCGGCAGCAGTCTCTTAACTAAGAAAGCCAACCTTAGCCAAGACATGGAAGAAAATGCAAATATTTTCCCGTTTCACAGAACACTAAAATGTCTAAGCCACAATCTTATGGCACAAGAGAAAACACATCTTTGAAATGATAAAAATGGAGCTTCAAATGATTTAGAATCACACATTTAAAATGTGTAACAATGAAATGACTCTCAAACCCTCTGCATTATTAAGCCTGATGTAAGGTGCGTGAAGTGCCAGTGAAGAAAGATGCTCTGGGTTCAGAAATTGCCCGCTTAAATTGTACATTAATACATAATTCCCCTCCTTTGAAATCTCTTTAGAAATAGGTTTTTATTGACCTCTGGCAGCCCCGGCATCATCCTTTTTTGAGGGCCATGTGGCCCTTTACTGCCCCGACGGTGATGTCAGCTGACAACACAGCCTTCAACCGTATTTCTGTGTAACAGACACCACTTAAACATGAAGAAGCATGAGCTATTGTTTTGTTTTAGTGAGCTGGGATGCTGTTCGATTACAGGCCAGATTGAGCAGCAGAGATTTCCACTCGCTAGTCCCAAATTACATGTTTACCTCAGTACACTTTATATTTTTTTATAGCAAACCAGAGAGTGACTGATTTTCTCTTGGCGCTCCTCAGAGTCAGGATCGTAATTTGCAAAGAATTAGGCGGTCGACTTCTTGGCGCCAGAATCCTAGGCTTGTTCTTCTGGTGGTTGCTAAATGTCTCAGTTTCTGGTGGAGGCAAGGCAGGGGATGAGTCCAGCTGTGTAAACAACCTTTGACATGTTCCCCACTAATGCGTACAAAGCCTCAACCCTTCAGGTTCAACTCTGTCTTTTTCTAGTACATACCTCCTCTTCTCCTGTAGCCTTCATCATCCATCATTAGACATGGCTTTTTGACCGCCGTGACCTCTGATGCAACCCCCGGGTCAAGTCCCGGATCTGTGGGAGTCCTCCTCTCCCTGTCATGGCTGACAGCTCTCAGCTGTTTCGTCCCTCTCAGATCCCAGTCCAGCCATGCCGATGCTCCAAACATAGCAGCACCGCCTTCCCTAGTGGCAGGCCACTGTGTCATCATGTCTGTCTCAACAATAAATACCAGTGAATAAATACCATAAAAAGACACAAGCCACACTCCTGTCAGAACATCTGAGACGCTCCTCTATCTTCTGCCATCATGATCCCAGTCTTTGCTGTCAAGTCGTCTCCATGAGTCTTCATTTGGTTCATCAATACTACGTTATTGGAGTGTACAGACAGGTTTCATATTTGGCTCCAAAGTAACGTCAGACCAGCTTTTTACTGGCTGGTCAGACCTGTTGCTCAGTAACTGTGATGTGAATCCACGCCCTCAACAAAAGAAACACCAAAAGTTTTGCTTTGCTCCAGTGTCCCCAACAAAAGTCTCAGAGTTCAAGGGACATTTGGTGCATGGCAGCAACACAGTTGCATCCATGCTTTCCATAAAGATTTTGTCACAGTCTGTAGAAGTCTGGCCAGAAACAACTTTTTATCTAAACTACAGCAGGGGCTGGTCACTTTGCTCTTTCCAAGTTGAAGATGCGGCCATCTGATTCATTCTGCTTCTCCCCATTCCTCCCCAAATAATCTTCCAGAAAAGATGTTTTGATGTGTGCACCTCACTTGCGTCTACTCACAGATACACTAAGGACAGCTATTCTATAATGGGGATCACTATGGGGGAGTAAATGTCTTGTGAGGGAATGTAGGTTTGGGGGCGGGGGGTTATACTAGTCAATGAACTTGTGTGTGTCTCCGTAGAGCCATCGTTGTGGAGGCATGGCTGCCTCGTTGAGATGATTGCACTCTTCGCTGCACTTGCAGGACTGGATGAACATCACAGACCTGTTGAAGCGCTCGCCATCAGGGCAAGCGAAGGCCACGCTAGCAGTGCGTGTACGACGGGGTGAGCAGCAACGGCCATCCCTACAGACCCCACAGTAATTGGGCCTGTACAGGCGAGTGCTCCTGCAGCCGGCATAGGACAGTCGGTGTGGCTCAGGGGCCTTATGGGTACGAGAGCACTTCCTTCCTTTCTGTGGCGAGAGACAAAAGAGAGGAAGAGTGAATTCAGTTTCCCATCAATAGGAGTTAAAAAGCTTAGAGTCTACAGCCTTACACACAGTGGTGCTTTGAGATAAATTATAATATTAGCATGCCAACACGCTGACAGTAAAAATGCTAACATACGGATGTTTAGCAGGTATGATGTTTACCATATTTTGCATGTTAGCGTGATAATATTTGCTAATTAACACTCAACACAAGGTACAGCTAAGGTATTTGGTAATAAACCAAAGTATTGGACAAAATAAAAAGGGATTGTCATAGTTATTACAGTTTATCCTGAGGGGGAGGTGGGGATGAACCAAAATTTATGGTGGCACTGGAGAAAAAAAAACAGTGGATTATCAAAGTCATGGAAACATGAATGTTTGTTTGTTGAAAAAAAATTCAACATCCATTGCCAAGCCGCTAGCATGGCTAGAAATCTTTTGTTTGGTGCAGCTGTGATGCTTCACACACACACACACACACACACACACACACTGACATGTAGAGCAGCTTGAACATTGCTTTCCAGTGAACGCTTTATAGCATCATGTTGCCATTTGCTCATAAACAGAACAGCAAAATTAAATAACTAAAGCATGGAGACATGATAAACAAAGCTAATCCAGTTAAGTACAGAGATAGGAAAAACAAAAATAAAGGTCAGAACCACAGATGAGTGCCAAAGAGGAACATGCCAACAATAGTTAAGGATTGACAGTGATACACATCAACACCCACAGCAACTCTGCAAACATTGGGAGAGCACAGAGAAACAGGTGCATAACAACCCATCAGCCTCATGAGAGGCTCATACCGGGAGGCAGAATGTTTCTGAGGGTGTTGCGTATGAAATGTGAGTGAGCAACACAGTGGGCGAATCGAGTGTTCTTTTAATCACATAGCAAAGAGCCACTGAGTGCAGCAGACAGCCACAGTGTCGCAGGTTCAGCGTGGGAGAGCTCCAAACCCAACCCCCACAGAGAGTTTTTCCTTTGTCACGCCTCTGAAAAGTTCTGGGATTTATGTAAAACTAAGTTTTGTTGTGCTTTTTCTAAAGCAAAGCTGCTGTAATTTTCAGCTATTTTAAAGGAAACATTGAAAACAAGTTCAAATTCAAGAGTGGTACAAACTTTTTAGTTTTTTCGGCAAACATGTTGCATTTTAAAGCTATCAGAGATTGTGGTATGTCCTGGAGTATTTCTTGGCTCGATTACTGCTACCATCCAAGAAATAGATGTGCTAGTAGGCAGATTTTATTACAGTTTCCCCCTGTTTCCAGTCTTTATACTAAGCTAACAGGCTGCAGCTTCATATTTACCATATGAGTGGTAATAATCTTCTCATCTTACTCTCCGCCTGAAAGTAAAGTACTTTAAAAAATGTTAAACTAATCCTTGAAGCCTTAAATTACTTTCATTTAAAGTGAGACAACCATGACCTGAACATGAAGCTGCACCGTGAAAACGTGGTCTAAATCAGCTCTGTTGTCATCCTGCGGAGGATGTTTCCAACACAGCAACAGAACCGTTTATAGACAGAATGGACCAGAAAGGGCTCCGGCTACAGAGGGATTCAGGGGCGGGAGCGCTATACGTGCCATGATATTAATACCAATCTGACCCCTTGAGAGCAATCTTTAACTGAATCTCTTAAGCATGGTAGCTGGACTGCATACTTGAGGGCCATTAGAGGAAGAATTGCAATCTATCCTTTATGAGAATCTTAAAAGCCCCCAAACACATTCCTCACCTTGACAGGGATAGACATGGAGCTGCAGGGCCGAATGTTGCACAGGCGCGTCTCCTTGATCAGCTTACACCGGGCATTGTCGTTGGTAACACGAGACGAGACGCCCATCCCACAGCTCCGAGAACACTGGGACCAGGAAGTAGTCTGAACCACACACTGATCTCCCACCTGCCTCCAGGCTGGGAGAGAGGAAAGAGAGTACGCGTGAGGGAGAACAACAATGGATGACGCAAAATATGGAGGGGGAGAGACAGAGAAGCAAGATCAGCAAAGGTAAAGCTGGGGGGAAGAGGGCCAGTAGGAGAGAGAGGGAAAAGGAGAGGTCCAGAGATGCAAAGCACACTAGCCTCATTCACTGAACAGGCAACACTGACGCATAGAGAGGGTGATTACAGAGAGGGGAAAGCTGGGTGACAGAGGTATGTGCTGTGTGAGAGAGTGTGTGTGTGTGTGTGTGTGAGAGAGAGAGAGAGAGAGAAAGAGAGAGCGAGCACCTCTGGTGTGCAAGGAGCCAGTGGAAAACAAGCCTCACACACGCAGATGCAGAGGGAAAGGCTCACAGTGAGGCCGTTTGTGCGTCAGGAGGCTAAAATGGCTAAAACATAAACATGATGCTTTACTGCGTGTAGGAAACAGACGGCACTCTGAAGCTACACGATGGCACCCTCTCTTACCCGCCAGGTGCTTGTTTCCACGCGGCTTGTCCCACTTGCGCCCCACCTCTACCAGCTCATTGCCCAGTGTGTCCTTCTCCTTTTTGGGTTTGTATGGGTACAGCTTCCGGTAAGGTTTCGGGTAAGGCTTTGGGTAGGGGTAGGCCGGGTAGGGAATGAAAGGGTAAGGTGGGTAAACTGGAGGTTGGGGTCGGCGTTGCACTGGGGGTACAAGGGTGGTTCCCTTGTGGCAGTCGATGCTGAGGCAGCACTGGCCTGGCACCTTGACCAGCTGTGGAGCAGGACAGGAAGGGGACGCCAGGGGCACATGGCTGGGGCAAAGGGGCACGCAGCCCACAGCTCCGTCGATGCAGGTGCACTGGTGCTTGCAACCAGCGCGGAAATTCTCGCCGTTTTGATAAATCCTCCCGCTGTATTCACACGAGCGGCCCTCTGCTTTTGCTAAGGGAAAGGAAGTAGACAGACAGGTTGTATTCTGATATCAAACAGTCGTGATCCAACGTAAACTCTTAAGCTGATGAAAACTTAAGTGACAGGAAGAAAGAACAAACAGGAAGAGGCTTGTGTGTAAAATGCATCTTTAATATACATGGAAGGTAACTAAGAAGAGAGAGGGAGAGACACACTATCTTCATATTTATGAAGCAAACTCTATTCTTGGACCAGAAAGGAATTTTGACTTGTTTACAATGTCCTTCCCTTTCGCTCCCTCAGAGGGACTCCCCAGAAAACACCCCGGATACCCCCCTTTTTATAGAAACACCCCCAAATAAACACACATAAAAATACCACAGTGGATGTGTGTTTGTGCGTTTCATGGGGCTGTTTGTGTACACACTGAACTAGTTATATAAATCCCTGAGTTGGCTAGGTTTCAATTGCAGCTCATGAAGGTGCTCCGTTTTTGAAACGTGGCACGGGCTTCAAACCCGAAGCCCCTATCAAAGAGAAACTCCAGTCGCTTGGCTCAGAAGCCAGATTCCCCCGCCCTAAAGTTACACATTCCCTCGCTCAGCCCCGTGCTAAACCCTGTGCCCAATCTAAACCCAAAAGCTCCTCCAGCATCTGACCCTCCAGTCCTCTCCTCTCTCTTTCAGCCTTCCTACCACCTCTGTGGTACGTACCCCTGCAGATGCCGTGGGTACGGCCTACATCATTGCCATAGTTGCACTCCAGGCCTTTATGGTGGTCACAGGGCCGTCCTTCGTGGCAATCCTGGTTGAGCTGAGCGGCACACACCTTGCAGCAGCCGCATCCATCTGGGACTGAGCTGACCCCTGGGGGACAGGATGGGGGCCCTGCCGGACACTCACACACCACTGGACAGCCAGCAGTTACCTACAGGAGGGGAGAATGCACTTTAGTTAACCTGAATACTGGCAAACCAACTTCATACAATTTCCATGTAAGGAGGAGCCACACTGGAACTAAGCAGGACAATAGTTTGACTCATGTTTCACAGATCACAGAAATTCCTCAAAGTGTGTGGGGCTTAAACATTTACTGAATGCCCAGCACTGTCCCAAGCCCCACAGGGATATCTGTAACCCTCTGTCGCCTTCCGCTTGGCATTCGCTGAGCGAGCGGGGATGAAAGGTACGTTCTCTGACCCAAACCCCTCACCCCACCCCACCCACATTCCCACTCCGACATCTTTTGTTTCTCACTCTTTCTCTCTCCACACACACACTCACACACCACAGCCACTCTAACAACTCCCAGCAGGTATTGATATCACAGAGAGCTGCCAGTCTGACTGTCCACAGTCAGATCACCTAGAGGGATTCCTTCCTGACTCTGCCACTGTCTGAACCCAGGCCAGGTCCTGGTGTGCCACTGTCACCGGTTCAACTAACTCTTGTGGGTCTCAGGTGGGTATCAAGGCTGGGTATGATATTACACAATGCAGTAACAAAAGCGTTCCATTTTTTGCGTTATGGTAGGGTATAACCTGGTACTTGAAACAACCCCTAACCAAAAGTCAGATAATATTCCTGTAGATATTTATAGTGTGGGTTAATATTACAGTCGTGTAATTTTGGACCTACAGAGAGAGACAAGCTTGCGTAAATATAGTTTGAAAAGGGGGGAATTGGTTTGGTTTACGTTAGGTTAAGCAACCTTAAACTCTCACAAACGCCATTGATACACAAGTTTGTTCCAAGTGGGCATCATTTGTTGTTTACTCAGTGTATTTAGATTTAAATGAGTGTCTAAACAGTGGATACAGGGGTATAAATAGGCCGTGGTGGTACGGTACTAGAAGTAAAACATTTGGACAACTTAAGGATTTCAATTTATTGCTACTTCACTACATTTCAGAGGGAAGGTTGTTAAAATTGTATGATAATGACCTTACAGAAGATTATGAATTATTACAGATTAAACTATCCAACTGTATATGCACAATATTTAAAATTGGCTCCACCTTGACCAACAACAGTAATGCAATTTCCACATGCATCAGTAATTAATAGATAGAATAAAATAAAACTCAGAGGCTACTGCTCCTTTATGTACATTTTCCTACTTTTACTTGACTTACATTTTCAATGCAGGACCTGCATTGAAATTGTTTTATATTGCAGTGTTTTAAAAGACTAAAAGACCTAAATTCTTGGAATACACTGGAAATATTGATCGTGGAGATATTGAGCACTTTCTGAAATTCAAGGACCTCTGGTAGTCCCAGAACCCCCATTTTGGAAACCAGCAAAAGAAACCCAACAGATTCTCCAAACATCACAATCAAACACTGAGGTCCTGGAAGGAGAAGGTAAGTGGTAACTACATTATTAATCACGTGACTGGAGCTGAATAGTGGGTAGGATTTCATCAGCCCATTATTTTGACATTCATACAGCAAGGAGATGGATGGAAGATTGGACTGTAATGTAACCAGACGACAGCAGCTCAAATCTGCTGGAGTAGGCTACAGCCACGTGAGTCTTTATTCCTCAGTGTTCACATGAAACAGGGACAGAAAATATAGACTACTTCATACACTTACCAAGCCGACTGTCACCACTAGCAAGCCAGCAAATAATAGCAGTATCCCCATTCTTCCAGCTGATTCACATAGAAGACGAGAAAACTTAACAGAGATTTATATCACAGAGAAATAAATCCTCCACCGACTCAGAAACAATAGCTTTTGTCCATAAACGTTTAATCCGACATACGAGACGGTCCATAAATGTCCCCCTTCACTTGTGAATTTTCATCGATCAAAGTTTGAGGCTTGTTTTTATATCAGCACCGTGCTTTTTATGGCAGCCACGCCCACCCCAGACCTCCTTTAACCAATTAGGAGGCAGGCGCGCGGCCAAGGTATCCCAAAATGGAGAGAGGGAGGGGGCGGGGCTTGGGGATCCAACACAAAGAGATGACGGGGGCGTGGCCAAGCATGAATGCAGTCATTCATAAAAATTCAGAATTACTACATTCCAAAACGGACCTGGCTTCTGGGTGTTTATTTATTTATGTTTGAGGAAAATAATATTTTTGATGCTTTAAAGTTCTTTTCACACGCATACCTCTGTCCGGCTGCTGCTTTGTGAAAAGTAAAATAAATATACTCAGCTGCTAGTCTGTGCTACATTAATATGAGGGGGCAGTCATGAAAAACAGCTAGGAATTTCCTTCCCCCACTTTATAAAAATACTTTTAGACAAGAGCTGGACAGATAAAGTAGCCTACATATACAAGGAGAGCAGAGTGTTCCTTGGAGCTGTGTATAACTGCATGATTAAGTGATAGTTGAGTGATAGTGATGTTGAAAATGATTATTATAATCTCCCGTGTAATTCATCACTCTCCTTTCCTCCCTCCATATCCTGTCTTTAGCCCCCACATCCCTTTCACCTACACAGAGGTTCCCAGGCCACCTCACACACACGCACACACACACACACACAAACAGCCACCCGTGTAAACACACAAGAATTTAGTTCATTGGTTCAAGGTTTTCATTGAAGAGTGCAAAGCGGAGATGAGGACCACCTGGATAATCTTCCTGTCATCTCTGCATACACGCACACAGGAAACCAGCCATCTACAGTACCTGAGCTGGTGGCTAACATGCACACTGAGGGTTAAATACATATTCCACATCTATACACCAACATTACATTAAACTGTTCACCAGCGACACAGAAACTCGCAGTGGGCTGCTTGTGGTAGTTCAATGAGAGGGGTGGTGGGTGGCTAATTGTTGTTTTCCCTTGCAGTTTCTCTAAATTGTGTCATTAAGCGGAGGGATGCTTGCGGTACCACCCCCCTTCATCCTCTATAAGCTGACCCCCTGCACACAACTAAATGGCAACACGTAGAGTGATGTATTCAGAAGGGTCATGCTGTGCAGACATGCACATATCAATGACATACACCTCCTTTTGCATATCATATATCATTACGACCGAGTCACAGACCTAAGCATCAGATTATCTAAAAAAATAAATAAATACAGCAATGTTTGAAAAACCAAGAAGTTCAGATACATGCACTGCAGTGTTTGCAGTGACAATAACATCCTGATGTTATGTTTACGTTATTCACAATCTGAGTTTAGAGTGTTAACATTTAAGATGATGTTAAAATTACTGCATCTGTACCAAATTTCATGATGGTTGATTAGTATTCCCTAAGGAACACAGGCCATCAACAAAAACCAAGGACATTTAGTTCAAAGCCAAACTGCTGTGGGCACAAAGTCAAGGTATTAAAGTCAGTAGCAAACACCCTCAGGGGAACCCATACATTTCATTGTTGGGATATTTCAGTTGAGACCAAAGTTGACTGACTGACCAATGTTGCCATGATAGAGCCATGCCTGTAAAGTGGTGAAAAAGAGTAAGAAGATACCTAGACAGGAATATACAGTTGCTTTTAGGACTCTAGAAATGCCTTCTGAATAACAAAAGTGTTGTTGAACCTTTAAAAAAAAATAAATAAAAGATGCTGGCTATCTTCAGAAAACCAGATGCTTTGACGCAAATGTAATGGTAAGACTTGAAGCACAAGCTCTGGCTAATACACACCATCACACATACAGTATACCACATCCAGAATATGTGTGCGCGCACACACAGACACACACACACACACACATACACACACACAGAGGCCTACACAGACCAAAATTATGAATTCGGCAAACGTCCATCCTCTTCCCACACAATCTGTCTCCCTCTGTCAGAGCGTGGAGGTGATGTAACAGGCCCGTGTAAACAGGATGAAGAGAGAAAATGAAGCAAGAAAAACCACTGGATTCTCTGAAGCTTGTATACGTGTGTTTGTTTACTCCCGCCCTCACAACACACTCATACAGAGAGAGTAATGTGTTTCTGCTGTATTCATATTTAAGTTCCATCGACTCATCAAAGAATTTGTCCTTTCCACTTTGGTCTCAGTGGCTTCCAGACATAATAAACAAAAATGCAGAATTTCCAACACACCAAAGTAGAGGCATTCATTAGCTCTTGGGGATGCTAGACACTCTAGACACTGCTACTGGGAACCTGCCCCTCGCTGTGACCTTTACATTCTGTGCTTACAGCCAACGTCAACTCGTAATGGTTAAAGTGACACAAGTCGGCTTTAAGAGTTCACTGGAAAACCTCCCTGCCACTACTATAAAAAAAGTCAAATGAAACGGTTGGAGGCAAAGGAGGAGGGTACAGGGTTGGCGAGCAGTGGCAGGTGAGAAACAGATCAAA
>JAPMOB010205244.1:0-12027 GCA_029875015.1 Lepomis gibbosus
ACACGGGGAGAACATGAAAACTCCACACAGAAAGGCCGGGGCAACCGGGGTTTGAACCCACGACCTTCTTGCTGTGAGGCGACAGAGCCTATATAATTCCAGCCATAAATTACCATAATGACATAATGTATTGTATGACTATTTTGGTCATTGGTATCATATTTAATTCCTGTAATAAAACATCTAAAAGCAAAATCAAAGGGGGGTCTGTGGTCTAATTTATGTCAGTTTAGGGGTCCGTGATGTGAAAAGTTTTGTGATCCACTGCTGTTCAAGATTCAAGCACCATCGTGTTATATTGGGGCTGACAGTGAATTTTTCAGTCAAGAGTTGAGATCAACATGTTTAATCATACTGCTCATCATTAGAGTCGTGGTGACAGTCAGATAGATGTAGCTGTTTTATGAAACACAGTTTTGCTCGCTTGTTGCAGTACTGTAACAATCCCAAGAGGGTGTAGCATTATACCCTCTTGCCTAATACTACAATGCTGCACCAACAAAAGGTACGGCGTTGTACCTTTGTTTTCAGATGACATTAAATTAATATCAATAGTTAATCCGTTGAAAAGAATGATGAAAACACGGCTTCTTAAAGCAATTACACTGTTCTGTCTTCCGCTCTCTGTCTCTCTCTTCCTCTTTGTCTATCATTCTCTTTGGTTCTCCCTCTCTTCCCGTCCCCAGCGTTCATTGCCACATTGAGTTTTCACAGGAATTTGAGCATGAATTAATAATTAGCAACAGCTGCTGTTCTTGTGTGCCTGCGTTCACATGTGTGTTTATGTGGGTGAGTTTGTGTGTGTCTGGTGGATGCTAACTACTCTCACGGGCTCACTGTCACCTCAATCACAGTTTCACACACCAAGCAGCACGCCAAACAGCACACACACATACACACACAGTGCACACGTGTGTACACATGCAAACTTTAGCATCCAAATTCACATATGCACACCCACACGTGAATGCACACGACACTTGCATCTATCATTCAACACAAACACACTAGCTGTATATTTTTCAGCCTCAATTCTTTTTGTGCTTTTTCGTCTCTTCCACTGTTCTCTCTTTCTCTCTCTTTGTCCTCATTTGCTCAGCTGTTAGCTATGAATTATGTATTATATCCTTATGGAGTGAGAAAAGTTAGCTTGGGGCCATCATTCCCCACTTAACGATCATTAGTTGTGTCTTTGCGCCAATTAGAGCTTGATGGCAAATCAGGTCCTTTTTTCAGCCATCCAACTCCTGCATAATGCAGCACAGTGCACCTGTTACTGTTGCAGGTTTGGTTGCAATTCCACTAAAAATGGTATGTGGATCTAAATGGTAGTTTTTTTTATTTCAAACTAAAGTAGACCTGTAGACTTTAAGGATCCTGGGATTGATTTTCATGCTGGGATTTCACTTGAGCTTAGTCTGGAAAGGTGAGGGCCTGAGCATATCTGTATATAGATGGGCTTTGGGCTCATTGCTGCCTCTTAGATCTTGATACTAAGGTTCACACTGACTATTTACAAACCAGGAGTTGTAAGCATGCACACACATGGGGGTACAGCCATCTCTGTGTTTCTGTGACCTATGCTCTATCATTAGTGCATCAGCTTTTTTTCTGGTGCCTAACAGCAAGTCATTCAATACTTCCCATTGTAGACATTAAAGGCTTTAATTTTGTTAGTGCACATTCAGACATCGACATCTATCATGAACAACAGAATAAAGAAACCAAAACATGATGGGTGAAATGGTCGCCATCATCAACCTACAAATCAGCAGAGTTTGATTGGTTTAATACAATTTTTAGCGACACAAGCGACGTTGCTTGTCGATTGGTCCATGGCTTTCATCCAGACTGAAGTATCTCAACAACTCTTGAATGGATTGTAAAGAGATTTGTATAGACATTCCAGGTCCCCATGATGCCTTGACTTTTTGCTCTAGTGCCAACATAAGATTGACTTTTTAGGGTTTTATTGAAATGTTTAGCAAATGTTGGATACATTACAATGAAATGTACCACCCCTCTTAGAGGTTTATCAGAACTAGTTCAAACCAACCTTATTCTACATCATGTTTTGCCTCAATGATTCATGTCAGTAGCTAAACAGCTTGCAAAAGCAATTGATTGCACCTATCACTAGCTGTGGCCAAGATCAGACCTTTAACCTTTCAGTTACAATTCAGTTGTTTTTTCTAAACACTATGCCTCCTCCCCAGCTGAGTAAACAAGTTGTCCCCTTTGCCACGAAGCCCTTACAACATGGTAGGCTAGTTTATTTTGTCAGATTATGTCTCCTCTCCTCTCCCAGAATCCCTTTTCCTTTAACCAGACTGCCTTCTTGCCAGGACCGGATTTTATTTTGCTGACTTCAAGGCAATTTGTGGGATAAATGTCATCCTTTCCATTATGCTAACATTGCTGCCCTTCTTGCATTACCCTGCATGCCACACACACTCTCTCTCTCTCTCTCACACACACACTCACAAACACATTCAGATATTGAGTTTGTGTGAGCCTGTTCCCTGTTAACACCTTAGCCAGATGTACAGTGGGTGTCATTGCGGTGCCATGGTAACGAACCATAATCCCAGACTCGTGTCTTGCCTGTACTACTGACACGGTACAGTACAGAGAGTCCCTCTGTTCTCTGTTGGTCACACTGCAGCAGTTGCAGCCTATTCCTTTTCATGACGAAGAAGACATCACCCTGTAATTCACAATAATATCGAACACACTTTGGATGTACTGTTGCAACCATTGCTATATTGCTTGACATTGTCTTCTCTAGCAAAATACAAATGCCATACTGCCATTCTTTGCGGCATATATGATATATAGCACTGTGTGGTATAAACTGCACTTTACCATCCTCCGAGTCATCCCCATCTTGACTTAAGGGCTTGGCGGCTCAACTCATTTCACACCCAACATTGCACTCCTCCTTTTTATGTAGCTTCTCTCCTGTCCCATAGACAGAGGTATCCACAGAAGATCGAAAGGTGGAATAAGGTGTGGCATTACAAGCTAGATTTTAATGGAGAGATTGTTAAAGAAGTGAGAGTAACAAAGCAATGGAATGGAAAGAAGCATTTAAAGCAGGAATGTGAGATTATGGAGGGTGACAAGATGCAATGATTATTATGGGACAAGTTCACAGTGATGGAGATGAACTGGAGGAATGGATGGAGAGAGAAAGGAAGGGAGAGATAATGATAGAGAGGAAAGAAAAAGAGGATGTGGAGGTGGGTAGAAGATGAGAACAGTTTGAAAGGTCACAGAGAGGCTAGTAACCATTCTCTGCAGAGGCAAATGGGAACAAACCCTCTTCAAAGGAAAAGACCTGATACTGAAACAACACACAGTGTTTTTTTTTCCTTCTTTGTCAAAGCTTAGGTTTCCATCAGGCGTTGAGTGTGTTATCATATCTCTATTCAGGGAAACTACAGAACATCTTGTTTATATCTTTTATAGCTTTTCACTTGTCTTTTATTTATCTGCTTTCTAATACCCCACTTCTCTTTCTCCACATTTGATTCCTTTCTCCTTTTAAAGGGTTTATTTTACCAGGGATGAACAGATTGTTATTTAAGCACGACACACCAAGAGGTATTTCATCTCTGAAAGGGGCAGCCGAAAGAATAATATTTAAAAAGTTATAAACTCAGATTAACTGGGCAGAAAAAGTTAAGCATGAAGATAAAAGGGCAGAGAAAGAGGGAGTTAGAGAAAACAAATAAGTGAGGGAGCTGTCAAGAGTGACAGGAGATGAGAAGAATGGGAGATAGGGGTATTAGAGAGATAAAAACAAATCACCTATTTCTATCTACAAAACTTATTTTGTCCTCTCCTAAGAAGCATGCACATGTGGCCATCCATGTGTGTGCAATACTCCAGTATAAACTCTTAAACTCACTGACACACAAGCACACACAGAAGTAGAAGTGATGCTGAGGGCAGTTAACACAAGTTTCAAGGTCAAACTGAGGTTTTCTTTCTCGAAGACTTTGATTTTATTTTTACTACCTAGCCTACAAATTATGCCTAAACCAACCCGTTTTCACTCCCAGATCATCACATATGGACACATGGGGAAGATCTGTTGGTGGCGGTTTGTAACGCACTGGGGAGTTCATAGTGAGTAAGAAGATAGTTGGCAGTGGTCCAGAAACCGGACTTTCAACCAGAAGGTCGGTGTTTCTTTGTCATGTGAAACAAAAAGTCAACATTGAATGTTTTTATTTAAGTTGCCGAAGTTAACTGATGTATGCAACGTAGTTATTTTAATCCAAACCATGACCTTTTATTAAACCTAACCAAATTGCGACGTTTCCCGTTAACAACGTGGCGTTTCACAACATTAACAACATGGCGTTGTTGTTAACATTGAAAAACAACACTAAAGGGGTAACCAGGGCGTTAAAAAGCAACGCCAAGGGGTCTTGGCCAAGCGTCTATATGTAACGAGTTGGGAGTGAGAATGTGTTGCCCAAACAAACAGAAAGCCTGGCTCTGTCCAAAGGTAACGAAATCCACCAAGCAGCATCACTGGAGATCACTTATAAACACACTATATCTTGTTTGTTTACAAAAACTGAAGGGTAAAAACAACAATTAGCCCTTTTACAGAGGAAGTCACTGCTTCCTGGAGGCTTCCTGGAGTTTTTGTTCAAAATAAACAAAATATACACAAGGTGTTACAGTAATTACTAAGCTTTAGAGCGGTGGGTAGAAACAAGCTAGCTGTTCTCCTTTGTTTCCAGTCTTTATGCTAAGCTAACCAGTTGCTGGGTCCATCTACATAGGGCACTTACCCATTGCTGGTACCAGCTCACCTCGCCTTCTATTCGACTTGCTTTTGGTGCCCTGTCCTCCATTTTCCACTGCTGATATAGTACCCCATCAGTGTAGCTGGTCGTCACAGTACCGCTGCACAAAACTGCCGCAACGTAGTCTTCAACATACACCCGCAACTTACACAGACCACGCGCCACACATCAAAAACGACAGGTGAGCAGAGTCAAGGTAAGTTAAGTTGGTACCATAGACTGTGTAGTCACCGTGACGTCACCCGTTGGTTTGTGGACTTTTTCAACGACGCTGGTTAAATTTAAACGCTACCATAGGCACAAGTCACTCCAGCGTGATTGACAGTTCGCCATGGTAATGACTTGTCAATCATAGATAATCCCACCCTGAAACATACTCCTCTTTATGGTCTATTTTCTTCTAAATGGGACCATAATTTACTAAATGAATATCATGTTCACTTTACCATTATTTCTAATGGAACTTGTTTTTGCAACCAGAAGAGTCGCCCCCTGCTGACCGTTCGATAGAATGCAGGTTTACGGGACTTCCACATTGGATTCATGTCTCAGACAGGAAGCTTTCCGCTTGGTTGGTACCATCTGGTGGAAAGGGGGAATGCAGTCTTTGTAGAGATAGAGTAGTATAGAGCTTCTTGTGTACAGTAACTCAGAAAGCAAATATGTGTATTTCCCTAAATGACATGCTATTCATTTAAATAGTATCAAAGTACTTTCTGTAAAAAATCTGCCCTGGCAAACAAAAAGCATATTAAAAATTTTTTTTCTTAAGAAAGTCATAAACTGAAACTACGTAGCAAGGACACAGATTCCCTGCAGAATGTCAATAATTTGAAATTGCTGCTTAAATAATGTGCACCACCATCCAGTAAAAGTTAAAGGCAAAATGTCAGTTTGATTCGCTTTACAGAAAACATAGTACCTCTACTTCTTCTTAAAGGTTAAAGGGTCAGATTCTCAGAAACACTATTGATCCGACAGAGCATTAACATTCATGCTGATGTCTTTTAAATGCAGTGCCTGTCAGTGAACTATATGCCACAAGGCTGAAGGCTGCAACACGGGCACATGGGCATAGAATTACAATAGATGAAGAGGACATTTTCTCCTGCAATGATCATCTTCTGTGCTCTGTTTTGAGAGCTGGTTCAATATGAATAGGTGTTCTTTCTTTCTTTCTGTCTTGTCTTTTCTTTTTTTCATCATTGCACCTTTGGGTATAATTTAAGGAAAATGACCCTGAGCAATAATGAAAGGAAAAGAGGGGGAAAGAACAGGTTATCAAAAATGTGTAAAGCTTTGAAAGGTCAGTGTGGGTGTGTTTGTGTGCGTGTCAGGGGCAATGCCTGAGTTCAGGCAGCGATCACACTTGAATGCCAAATAAAATGGACTTTTCTCTTCTCTTTTCTCTGTCTCATCCTTTCATTCTCCCTACAATACACTACAGTCTTTCTTTTACACGCTATTTCTCCTTCTCTCCCACAATTTCTTTTTCACTCTCCCTCTTTCGGCCCCGTGACCTGTTCAAACCATGGCCTGTTGAAAATTCAATTTTAGAGTGCTGTGATGTCTCCCTCCATCCCTGCCCCCACTATTACAGGCTAAAAAGTTCACTGACCAACCCCCACCCCACACACACACAACAGAAACTGCAGAAGAACAAAAAAAATTGAAAAAGGAGTGTGAAGAAGAAGGATATTATTTCCTGTGGTTTCAGGAGCGCCACAGTCTCAGGCCAATCATATATTATTCATTTTCACAAGGCACACAGTAATATCTCACATACTGTGGACGTGTGGCTTCTATTTTGCCAAAGTGAACAGTGGAATGGAATTTTATATGAGGGGACTATGAAAATATTGTTCATAATAAATAGATCTGTTGGTGTTTTCTGTGCTAGTTGTGGCATTGTAGAACAGTGTATGAAGTTGAATATACAAAAAAACCCATTTGATTCTCTGGATGCTTTTTTCTTTCTTGTCTTCTCTGTGAATAATTTCTCTCCATTTTGGTTACTGATTCCCTTTACCTCTTTTTCTCTGTGTCTCTTTTTTCCATAATTTGTATTGTTTCCCCTTTTTCCCTCTCAGTATCACTCTATGATCTTTCTGTGTGGCTCAGACTTTCAGTGGAGGACAGACATATATAACAATAATCTCAACTCCACTGATCGAAATGGCTGATTTGGGATTGTTTTACACATGTAATGAAGGCATCTTGTCCTGATGCTGCTTTTGTTGAAAATAATTTGTTTATGATGGAGGAAGGGAAGCAAAAAAGAGACTAGCATGTTAGAGACAATCTAACAGAAAAAGAGAGACTGGCATGTATTTTTCCCTTTAGAGATATTGCTCTACAAAGAATATGTAATCTTTGAAACCTGTGACAGAAACAAGTGGTAGGACATGAAACTTGTCACAGCAAACTCTAGGGGGAGCACATACCACAAAGGAACAAGAGTCTCAAAACTACAAACGTGTCACACAGAAGGATGACCTAAACAATAACTGTTGAATTAGAGGAAATAATGTGCCTTATTTATAATTTCTTAATTATTTTATTTTATTCAATTTTTGAGGTTGTGTCCTAAGTTTACCTTAATTTTATTATTTTTTTAAATAGCGCCTTGCTGTTCTGCTTTATTTTTGTATGGTTAAAAAGAATGCAAAATAACTTCCTGATTGAATTGTAAATAAATTGTAAAGGAAATTTACATGACATACACATTGCTCGTTGTCATCATCTGTGTCCCTATACTTGACATTGATTGGCTTGTAAACAGACGAGCGTCTGACATCATTATGTTGTCAGATCTGCAGCTACCTTTGACAAGAATGAATAAATGAAAAATAAACAGATGAATTGTCGTTGCCACTATGTTGTTATTATTGTGGCATTACTACCTGTGGTACCAACTACCTTACCCCACCAGAGCACTACGCTCCCAGAATGCAGGGTTACTTGTGGTTCCTAAAGTCTCCAAAAGCAGAATGGGAGCCAGAGCGTTCAGCTATCAAGCTCCTATCCTGTGGAACCAGGTTCTGGTTTGGGTTCAGGAGGCAGACACGGTCTCTACATTTAAGAGTAGGCTTAAGACTTTCCTCTTTGGTAAAGTCAGGTGAGTCCTGAACCATCCCTTAGTTATGCTGCTATAGACCTCGACTGCCGGGGGATTTCCCATGATTCACTGAGCTCCTCTCTCCTCTTCTTTCTCTCCCTCTTTATGCAACCTCATCCCATTATTGCATGTTACTAACTCGACTTCTTGTCTTTCCTGTAGTTGTGTGCTTTCTCGTCCCTCTCCTCTCTCCTTCTATCAATTCCTGCAGGTGTTTCTGGTTCTGGAGCTGTGGAGTCTGGATCTGTGGTTGAGAGTCTCCTGCTGGCCCCGTGTTCCTGCTCGACACCGTCTGTTACAATTATTGTTACTAGTCCTATTGTTATTATTGGAATTATTATCATTAACATTTAGATTATTATCATTAACACTACTGTAAATATCTGTACCATTTTCCGGTCAGTCTATAGCAACATTACCTTTACTGTCTGTACCTCTGTGTGTGTATACTGTGTAGGCTGCCTCCCTCTCCTATCTCTCTCCTTCCATCTGCCTCCCTCTTTCTCTCTGTTCCTCTCTCTCTCTCTCTCTCTCTCTCTCTCTCTCAGCCCTAACCAGTCGAGGCAGATGGCCGCCCACCCTGAGCCATGCTTCTGCTCGAGGTTTCTGCCTCTTAAAAGGAGGTTTTTCCTTTCCTCTGTCGCCTAGTGCTTGCTCTTGGTGGGAACTGTTCTGTAAATAGCATCACAGACTATGGTCTAGACATGCTCTTTATGAAAAGTGCTCAGAGATAACTGTTGTTGTGATTTGGCACTATATAAATAAAATTGAGTTGAAAATGTATTGAACTGTACTCATTCAAATTAGCCAAATGAATGTCCTCGTTGTGAGAACATATCATCGCTGGCAGGAAAGGAGAGAAGATTGCAAGCAATCCTTTGAGCCCTTGCTTCCAGTTTACGCCGCAACTACTGGGACTTCCTATAAATGATCTGAAAGTCTGAACCATCCAAAAAAAAGCTTTTACACAAACGAACCGAACCATGGTTTAGTTTGATCCGGACTGAGAAAATACCAATCTCTTTAGATAGTAAATGCTCCATGATGTTCACCAGAAACTTTGTGTGTCTGCTGTTTGGCTTTGAGCAGGAAGCAAACAGTGGATTTATCTCCTGTTACATACCATTCTCATCACAACCTGAACCCTGAACATAGCCTTTTAATCTGACCTTGACTCATGTCTGCACAAATTGTTTTCATCCCCTGCTCATCCCATCTGTTTTGTAGCCAATCATGACATCTTGTGACTGCCTCTTTGTTTCCATGTGCTTCTTTCTTATCTTGAGCTTTATGTGAGTTGTTTTGTTCCTAACTAACTAACTAACCTCTAACATGCACTTCCTGTGCTCTTCTTCTTCTATCCCTACAATTATCTTGTATTGACTGCACTTTTTGTTCTGATTGCACTTTCTGTAAGTCGCTTTGGATAAAAGCGTCTGCCAAATGAGTAAATGTAAATGTAAATGTTCCTAACCATATACCTTACTGTGTGCTTCATAAAATTTCAGAACATTGTTGAACACGAATCTGCCTCGCGTAATGGGTCAACTCTGAAGGGTCAAGCCTGAATTAACAGATCACAAGTGGTGAGACTAGCCCAGCCTCAGTAGTAGTATGTAATTACGTATTAGTTTTAACCTAAACTATGTTCTTTTCCTAATCCCAACCAAGAAGTTTTGGTGCCTAAGCCTAACCAAACTGCAACCAATTCACAAAGTTAACCACCTGACGACCAAGGTCTGGTATAACTAGGGTCTGGTAAGCCTGTCGGTGGTACTCTCGGTCATATATGCTGTTTTGGGAGTCATTAGCAATCAAACTATTCAGCCGTTAAGGTATGAGGAAATGCTGACTAAACCACAACAGCAAAAAACAAAACAACAAGCTAAAAGACACTAAAATGCTCCATAGAACTGAGGTGAACTGCAGGGCTTTTTAAGAAAAATAGGTGCATATACTGGTGCCTGCATCAGAAGAACACTGTATACTTGAATTCATTCTTGTAAAGGATGCATGACTTGCTTTTTTATTGTACTGATATTCAGCAATGCAACATATTTACTTGAAATGGGACCCTCCATTTGCATACAGGAAGCACACAATGAAGGATTCTTTGCAACTGCTGCCATTACTAAGACAGCTTAAGAGTTTGCACTCGTACAGTAGGTGGATAGCTAGGAGTGCATTTACGTATTATTCTTTAGCTTAGGGGCATCAACACATTGCATTCTGTGTAAAATTCTTTGAACTGCTCAGGGATTAATCCAAAGAAAGCAAGAGTCTGTGTCAATCTCCACTATTATTCCCAATGACAATGTTAGGATGAATAAAGCAGGCCAAGACATTTCCAATGAGATGGCATATTTAACATAACAAAAGGATGTTTTTCCCTGCATCTTATTCTGTTTTCTGAAAAACCTTGATTTCATTCAGGCAGTCAGTCAGTCAGTCTGCTATCATCTCTCCTTTTCATTGCCTTGTTGTTTAAGCCCCCGTAAGCCCCCATCTTTTTCTTATCCTTCACATTTCTTTCTTTATTTCTAATTATATTTCCCCCTCACTTTCTGTTTTCTCATCTCTCTGTTTCTCTCTTCCCTCTCTAAGGATTTGCCCCAGACATAAAATGCTTGTATATTCAATTATTTATTTATTTGTTTCTTATTTGCATGAGGGCAGAGTGTGTGTGAGTGACTTATTGTGTGTGTGTGGAGGGGGGTGCTGATAAGAGGGGTCAAAGTATAAGGATGATGTAGTTATGGGTTTGCAATTAATGAATTTACATACGGTAATGGGGAATGTTTGGCAGGCAGAATGCTGCTCCCAGATGGGAACAAGTCTGACCTCTGACAAATGGACTGATCACAGCAGCAAAGAGAGAAGGAGAGAGAGAGAGAGACTGACCTCAGAGAAAACAGAACGATCTCCCACTTAATTTCACAGACACTCATTTACAGACGTTTTCATAAGAGAGAGAGCGAAGGGAGAGAGATTAAATTGCTTCATGCATTGATAATATCTTATATTTTGTATTAGAAGGAGACAGGCCGAAGCCAAAGAAAGAGAGAGGCAGGGAGATCGACAGACTGACCAATCTCTGGGCGATCTCCTTAATTTCACAGACGCTCATTTACAGGCGTTTTCATAGAAGAGAGGGGGATTAAATTGCTTCATGCATTGAAAATGTCATATTTTTTTGTAAAAGAGAGGGGAAGGAGATAGAGGGCGTGAACCCGATGGTCTTTTGGTCTGCAATTCCTCTGACTGCTTCCCATTCCATTGCCCCATTCATCAGCTCACATCAAATTCTTATTGCACTGAAAAGGCAAATATGACCAACTGTATTGATTTAAAGGACCTGGCTGGTGTTATCATCGTCAGATCTCGTGAGAAGGACAAAACCAACAATGAATTAAATCTAATATTGACTGCGTATCCTGAAACTATTAATTTCTCACCAATGAACCACAACATTTCACTAGGTGTCATAATCATTCACAATCATCACAATGAACATGCTCCATAGTTTGTTTGGAGTCAATCCCATATACATCGTCATGCTTACTCTGGTTGAAGTAACTACAATGGATAGAAAAAGTCTACACACCCTTGTTAAAATGCCAGGTTCTTATGATGTAAAATAATGAGACAAAGATAAATCATGTCAGAACTTTTTCCATCTTTAATGTGACCTATAATGTGAACAATTCAATAGAAAAACAAATTTGAAATCTTCGAGGGGGAAAATGAAAAATAAAAACCTTACAATAACTTGGTGCACACCCTCTTATAACTGGGGATGTGGCTGTGTTCAGAATTAACCAATCACATTCAAACTCAGGTTAACTAGAAGTCATTACACACCTGCCATCATTTAAAGTGACTGATTAATTACAAATAAAGCTCAGCTGTTCTAGTAGGATTCTCCTGATATTTTCTTAGTTGCATCTCCGAGCAAAAACCAGGGTCCGCAGAGAGCTTTGAAAGCATCAGAGAGATCTCATTTTTGAAAGACATAAGTCAGGAGACAGGTACAAAAGAATTTCCAAAGCATTAGATATACCATGGAACACAGTGAAGACAGTC